>PVJA010019563.1:0-19300 GCA_004027025.1 Myocastor coypus | reverse complement strand
GGAGAAATCCAATCATATCTTAGGCAGGCCCTGGTGATACTCCAGGGAAGAACCAATTGTACCCCAGAGTGGGGCTCCCATCAACAGGGAACCGGGCTGCTGAGTCATTCAGCCAAGCTGACACATTGTATCAACCACTACAAATACTCATCTTCTTGCATCCTCTAAGAATGACACCTTTTATCTAGTGTCTTAGTTACTCTTCCTCGTTGTTGAGACAGACACCCAACACTCAAAATGAGGGAAGGAAAGGTTACTTAGCTCACAGTTACTGGAGGTTTCAGTCCATATTCAGCTGGCTCCAAAGCAGACTGGAACATGGCAGAGGGCAACCTTCCATGGCGGTGGGCAGAGAGCAAGAGCTCTCTGGGAGAGCTACCAGCAGCTCAAGCAGCTAACTTCTCTTCCTACCGTACATTGAAATGCAAATGACCTGCCCCAGGGGAGGGGCAACACCTATTTCCACAATAATCAATTATGAATTCCAGAAGCTGCCCCATGACAGCATGAGGCTTTGGGGGACACCTATACACAAACTATAACATCTAGTAATTACCAAGCACATGCATCTTTAGTAGACGAAGGAGAGTTCAGCAACTTCAAGATAAGTTCTCATGTTATTGAAGAAATTTTCAGGTTAAATAGTCTCAGGGACAATAATTTAGTAGAATAGAAGTATCAGGATGAATGATAAAAGAACTATATTCACAGAAATAATTCAGTAACTTAGAAATAATATTGATAGAACTTCACAAATAGGATAGGGTGACTTGTCTAAATAGTCATTTTTTATTTTTATTTTTATGGACAGGAACTGAACATGGGACCTTGCACTTTCCAGGCGGGCACTCAATCCTTTGAGCTATTTCTCTAGGCCTAAACAGTCATTTTTCAATAGGTTACTTACAGTGGAAGGTAGATTTAAAACATCTTGAAAGAGTTCAAGCCAAACAAGAACAGGGAGATAAAAGAACAAGTAGTGGGTGTTCTCCCTCAAATGTGTGGATCTGGTAAAAATCACTAAGAAAACAAGCTCTCTTGCACATGCATTTTTCTGTATGTTGGCAAAAGTGGTTCTGATGGAAACTAGACTTGAGATAATCTACTCCTGCAGTCTTCACGAGGCACTAGCAAAATATTTCAATTATATTTCCTTCTTCCTTCATAATCCATCAGCTATTTAATTAAAGAGCATTTAGATAATTAAATCCACTCAAATGAAAGTAAAGAGTTCCCTCCTACCAGCAGAGAACATAGTGCAACCTCCATGGTAGAGGATAGAATGATACACTGTAACTACATTTTGAAAATTTTATATTCTACTAAGAATTTATAAAGTAATTTGCAAATCTTAACCAAATAAATTTCCTTTCTCAAATTGTTATATTTGAAAGATTTTTTGGAAATAGGATCTCTTAAAATATTCAATGTCCATGTCTATTATAACAAGGTCTATTTATTCAGTGTTTTACTGCTTTTCAATAAATTAAAGAATAGGAACTATGACATCATTCACTACTATGGGTGAATTTAGGAACTATTATGCATAAGAATTAAATCATGAGCCATGGCAAAAAGATAATTTCACCTCTTCTGGATAGATGATGTCCATTTGAGCTTACAGAGAAAGGACTTGGCCTTTACCTTTTGGAAATCTAAGATTTCTAAGAGTAGACCCATGTTTTGCAAAATAATAGTACAACCTGGGTTTCTTGACTCAATTTCTTATACCAAGGTTATCCCTCCAAACCTTTATTAGGATGGAAGTGAACTACTAGGAGTGGTCAAGAGCAATTAGCACATGACAATTAATGGTGCAGTATTTTCTTTCAACAGTTGCAAACAGGGATCCCAAGAGAACTTTATGCTAAGCTTGAGTTGGATTTTATTGTACAGTTCTTCACTAATTACAGAAACTCATCAAGCATATACTTATCTACTCCTGGCAGGCCAACATCTGGATCCTCCGGCTCACGACATTCCAAGTGTCTGTCCATTTTGTAAAGTGACTCTGAGCTTCCACCAAGAATGATCAAGACAGTTTCCCTGGGAAAAAAAAAAAAAAAAAAAAAAGTCATGGTCAGGTACTTTATTCCATAAAATTTAATTTTGTTATGGTTTGTGCCTAAATGTCCCCTCAGAGTTTCATGTAGTCATGGGTTGGGCTTCTAGAATTTGTGATTGAGTGATGGTCCAGTGTTGGGATTATGGGTTGAGCGATGCCCCTGCTGTGGAGCAGAAGCCCTGCATACAATTTAAAGGAGGGGCAAAGGCTTGCTCTCTGTGGCTCCTCCCTTTTGCTTTTGCTGTTTTCAGTTGCCACGAGCAGTTGCCCTCTGCTATGCTGCCCTGCCTTGGAGCCATGTAATTATGGACTAACACCACCCAAAATTGTGAGCTAAATAAACCTTTCCTTCCTTCATTTTGGACATCAACCATTTTGTCCCAGCAATGAGAGAAAAGTAACCAAGACAAACACAGATTTCACTGTAGTAAGAATAGGATAGATTATACTTCAGAAAAAGTAACTTTTTAAAGTTTTTAGTAGGGTTCTGTATTAGTTACTTTTTACTAGTTGCTGGGAGAAATACTCAATACTCAAAATGAAGGAAGGAAAGGTTTATTTAGCTCACAGTTTGTGGAGGTTTCAGTCCATATTCGGCTGGCCCAAGGCTGAGTTGAACAGAGCAGAGAGCATCCAGTTCATGGCGGCAGAACAGCAACAAAATGGTGGCAGAGGCAGCCAACCAAACACGGCAGCAGAGCAACAGCAACAGCCCGAGTCTCTCTCTCTGTCTCTCTTTATATTACATTCAGGCTCTCCGCCTTAGCCCCCACCTTAGGCTACACCCATAATCCCAGAAGTACTTCAACCCATAATCCCATCAGTACTAAAACCCATAATCCCAGGGATCATGGATCAAGTCTCAAACTCTAGAAGTCCCTGCCCAGTGACTACATGAGGCTTTGGGGGGGACAACTAGACATAAACTATAACAGGTTCCGTAATACAAAGTTATTTTTCATCCATCCTCAATCAGCCATGGGTCAGGACTGCTGTCCTTGCATGCTGCATTAATCCCACAGCCTCTCCAAGCCAATGGGTTTCCAAGGGCACAAGTGCAGGTGAGGAGAGAATTTAAGAATTAAGCCTCAGCAATTAGTTGATGTAGTCTGGAAGTCAAGAATGGCATAGCCACATATATTTCATTTGTTTTCTTAGTTATTGTTTTCTCATCACTGGGACAAATACCCAACACCAAAAATGAGGGAAGGAAAGGTTTAGTTAGCTTACAATCGTGGAAATTTCAGTCCATACTCAAATGGCTACAAGGCAATGCCCTTTCATGGTGGTGGCAAAGAGCAGAGAGCAAAAGGGAGTGGCAGCAGCTCAGATGGCTAGCTAGCCTCTATTCCCTCCTTACTTTGTAATTCAAATTACCTGCTCCAGGGCAGGTGCAGCATCCACACCCACAGTAATCAGTCAGAAACTGCAGCAGCTGCCCAGTGAACTCTTGAGGCTTTGGGGGCACACCTACATGCTAACCATAACATTGGATAAACAAATCTCAAGCCATGCTAAGCATGGAGTGAGCAGAAAAATGAGATCACACCAAGTGCTCACAAGAGAACTTAAAATATTGGGGAGCCGCCATAATAGTAAAAGCAAAATCTGAGCTTACTAAATGAAGATGTAGCCTTCACTTAAAATCATAGGGTAAGGGCCAGGGAGATAGCTTAGGGGCACAAGTGCCTGCCTGTCAATACAATGTTCTGAGTTTGATCCCCGGTTCTGAAAAAAAAAAAAAAAAAAAAAGCCTTAAAACAAAATAAAATCATAGGGTAGAAAATACCACAAAAAAATGCTTCTCCATAGAAGGAAACCTTAGAGATTATCTGCCTCAGCCGAATTTAAGCCTTTAATAGTGTAATCTATGTGTTGCTTATCATAGAAGCAACTTCCTTAGATGAATTTGGCTGACTGATTCAGCTGTCTTGTTAGCTCAGCGAAGGCTGCATTCTTATGACAAGAGCTGCTGAGGGAAGAATGAAGGCATGCGCAGCTACCGAGACTGGCACTATTTGTGTACCTCATTCATGGTATTTCAGTAATGATAGGACATTCACTTCATGAAAATATTGCCTCCCTGAAAAGACAGGCTCAAGTTTTCCAATTTTCTCAGTATTTTCTCCAAGGCCGTAGTGTGTATGCAATCTATAGCTAGTATACCACTTTATTAAAAGCAATTGAAATTTCCTTCCCCACACCTAGTCAAGTAAGAGTCCATTAAAAGAAACATTTTGGAACATTTAGAAAATATTTTCATCCACCTTATTCCTTCTTTGAGTAATGCCTGAACATGCTATATTATCTCAGCTCAAGGGCATGCAGCTAATAGGCATAAGTTGATTCAATTTATTTAAACTGAGCTGGGCGGATGACAAAATGGAATATCCTATTTATTGAAGGCAAACCTTGCTGAGTTTCCCTGCTCAGAGAGTTGCACAGAGAGCTGTAATCAGCAGGCAGGGAAAGGGAGAGGGGAAGGCAAATAGAAAATGCATTAATGCCACAGCCAATGACTCTGGGAAAGCTTCATGGTCTGAAACTGACAACATAGGGTGAGATCTGTTGAAGAATTTCAGTACACTGTGTAAAGGGGGCAGTAAAAAAGAGGTCAGGCCAAAGCAATCAGTAGCATTTGTTCAAACATCTGTAGCTTCTTAGGGAATTTAATGAGAATTTCCATATTAACATTTGGTTTTACCAGGGTAAGTATAATTTTCTACTCAATTTACCTCTGACAGGTTATGGATATAACAGCATTCTTTTCAAATTGATTTCCCATAATGTAGAAAGACATGGGAGTTTTATGATGTACTTAGTAGAGTAAGGGAGAGAGGATCACAGAAGGTATAACTTAAAGCAAGAAAACCAAAATCAGGCTCCTTTGAATATTAAACATACTTTTTATTTTTTCACGAATTCTTAACATTCATCAAAAATACATTAAGTGTTCTATTTCACTTCAGCCTGAGAATTATTTACAAAACAGACAGAAATGGTCAGATCAAAATTATGAAAAGTCTCTGCTTCTGCTGTAAGTTTTACTTGTGTTCAAGAAAGAAACCCACTAGCTTTCTAGGAACTGGTGGTCCAGATTTAGCTATGAAGAATTTTCTTATCCAAATAGGTTTAGAAGAAATTGAAAAATCACCCATGATAGCAATAAGTCAAAATGAAACAGTTGGAGTTTTTTTGTTTCTTTAGACTAAATACTATTGAGGATTGATTATCAAGAAATTAATGTTGAAGTGCTGTGAACCCTCTACAGCAAGACAAGGAATCCTCAATTATATCCTCTTCTAAGACAATATGGAAATAAACATACTAGTTAGGTCAGAATCACTGCTGTGTCCATGTCACTGGTGGTGGAGCTCTACCTAGAACATCTGGATGAAAGCTATTTGGTTGTGGTACCCAACAATCGAATTCACTGGACTCCTCATTCTTAGAGCTGGAAATGGTACATCTCGCTTGAAATTTGTATCTTCAATGATATCCCTTCCTGTATCAAGTAGAACTGTTTTAATTTTGTCTTTACCTGAGAACACTTTGATATGAAACAAACCTATGCAAGAGTTCACCCATGAAGATTCAAGTTTAATTTGGTAGATAGTCTTTGAAATTGGGGTGCAAAATCAAGTCCTTCAAGTAGCTGTGAAAACTAAAAAAAAAAAAAAAAAAAAGAAAATTAAGACAAAAGAATTCCATAGACATAGTATTTAATGAAACATTAATCTGACAACAATTACAAATGAGTTTAATCATTGTGGCACAAACAATGTGAGAATCCCGTGACCTTGATCCTTGTGTTTTCTTCTTCAGATGATTCTGGAAGTCATTATATTAGGTCTGTGGTCCTGGCCACCACTGGGCCCAGCAAACGGTACAACCTTGGTAGCCAAAGTGGAACACAATTTCTTTACTAATTTCCAACCTTTAAAGTTAGTCTATAGTGAATGTACAGAAGATTTGATTTTAATAAAGAAAGGTAAATAATGCTAAACATGACAATAAGTCAAATACATATCTGACAGAAGATGAAAGCAAAAAATAAAAAAGGAAATGTACAGTAGATATGTGCAATACAAAAGGTGATATAGAGGAACGATAAAAAATAGAGGTAAGGTCATGGCAAGCAATTGAGCTGCTACAATAAAATAACTGTCGCTGGGAAATGGGGAGTAAAATTAGTTAAATTCTCATCTTTCATAACATTGAGTGAGCAGATTGCATGTAGCTAATAAATCAAGAAATAATAGACATTTTCTGAAAAGTTAAGGAGGTAACCACGGGAGGCAAACAAACAGTAGTCAGGACCAAAGAGGTAAGAAATTATTGTAAACCCTCAAGTACTCTTTAAATTTTAAAACCAGACGCTTATAATTTTTTTAAAGTACAGACTACAGGAAGAAGTAAAGAAATGACTGGGATAAACACATCATATTGATTTACAGAACAGTCCAGAGGTGAGTGAGTCCATGTACAACTCACAGTGCAGAGAGCAGCGGGCAGAGAGGAGGCTCTTCATGGACTGCCATCCTGCTATTGAGCAAGAAGGACCAGGGATGAGTATCGGTAGATTAGACCAGGACCAAGCCTTGGTCCTCGACTTTGCCCGTTCCCGTGAAGCATTATGGCCTCTTCTAGGAACAGATGTGTAACACAGGCATTTAAAAACCCACACATACTCAGTTTATCTTGGAGCAGCTGTGTTCTGTTCAGGTTGATTCTGTATAATCAAAAAGACATGGCTCACACATGAAAATCCAATAGTGTATAATTAAATAAAAATGAACTTGGGATAAATAAGGGAGTGGGCCCTGAAAGGGTGTAAACAGGACTTTGGTGTCAGTATCTTTACTTGACAGGACTCACTGGGGATTGCTTAGAAGAGTGAAGTCGTCTGAAGATATGAAGATTGGAAGACATCCAAGAACTTCCTCAGCTAGAGATTGAAACATGGATAGTAGCTTGCAGGGGTCTATGTGGTGGCAGGGAAAATCAAACTGAGAAAGGTATCTTGATATTCAGTAGCATTTGAAATTTAACATTTCTTTCAGTTAAGAATGAAAGCAACCAACCTTAAAAGCCCTTACAGTCTTGTGGCATTATACTTGTAAAAATCACAGGTGTCCGACAGTGCATAGCTGTCATGACTGCACTTTGGAGTATAGGTTGTACTCATTATTTCTTTAATATTATAATTGTTATTAAACCTACCAGGAGATCTTATCAGTGAATGTGTTCCTGAAGGAGAAGGCTATTCTAATCCAGGTAGATTTTACTCTACCTCAACAAAGCTTTTTCTTTCTAACCTGTGCTCTGTTTTAAAATTAATTTAGATATAAAAATTAATTTAGAGTGGAAATCTGTGGACTTAACCTACATTTTTCTAAGATGTCTATATTGTAGAGATAATAAGGATCTTTAGCATCCCACTATATTATTTCCCTACTGTGAAACAAAAATTCTCACAAATATTGCATCTCTCTTTTTTTTTTTTGTGGGACCGGGGTTCAAACTTACAACCCTGCACTTGCCAGGCAGACACTTGTGCCACAGAGCTATCTCCCCAGCCCCTGCATCTCTTTTTTGTTAATTTCTTTGGTGAGTCCAGGGTTCGAACTCATGACCTTGCACTTGCCAGGCAGGCACTTGTGCCACGGAACTATCTCACCAGCCCCCACATCTCTATTTTCAAACAGTGAAACCAAATTTCAAAACAGGTTAGTAGGACAGCTATCATAGACGTTACACTGTTTATTGTCATTTTCTTAGTAAACAGAATAAAAGAAAAAATATTCTATGTGAAGTGTCATAGTTGATCATCTTCCAGTTTCTATGGGTCAAAAATCCAGACATAGTTTAAATGGATGCTTGGTTCAAGGTCTCACCGGGCTGAAATCAAGAAATTTGCTGAGAGCTGGGAGTAGAGTTTAGACAAAGAGCACTCACTTGGCACAAACATTGCAAGAGCCCTGGGTTCCATCACTAAAATCAGACAAAAAGGAAAAGCAAATAGACAAACGAACAGAAACATGGTGCCTGAGGTGTAGTCCTCATCCGAAGCTTTGAGTCTTCCACATCTTTATTCAGTTTTTTTGACAAATGTAGCTCATGACACTGAGGCTCTGAACCCCTTGAAACTGTATTCTTCTCCCCTCTGGATGGCAGATTTTGCTCCACACAGGAAGGGTTGCTTTATTTCAAGCCAAAGAAACAGACTCCTACTCCTTTTATCTGTGAATAACGAACCCTCTGTGAATAACTCTGTTAATTTAGCCACTCTTTGCCCTGCATACAAATAATCTTCCTTTTGATTAACTTGAAGTCAGCTGATTAGCAAACCTTTAACATCTGTAATAATTCACTTTTGCCATGTAACGTAGCCTCAAAAAGAGGATACTTTCAGGGCCTGGCCAACATACAAGGTTGCCTGTCAGCCACACTTCCACTGGTAGTGAAGACACAGAGCCCAGAGCCCTGGGTTAGGACCACAGGTAAGGCAGACTGTTTGTCCCAGGTCTCCCCACACCTGTTTGCAGTCTAACAAAAGTTCTAGCTCCAAACCAGGCCTAGAGGAATGACATTTTATTCTTTTCCCTATAATGTTTCACAAGATTCTACTCAGGTGTCATAGTGTATGTTACTCAAACTCTGGCAATGTTTAAAAGGTGATATACTCATTTATTTTTTTAAAACTATGAATTGCCCTGGCACTGTGTGGTGTGCTGGCCCCACCCCCAGGTGGCCAATGAGACAGGGTGTGGTGGCACATGTTTGTAACCCCAGAGCTGGGGATGCTGCAAACAAGAGAATCACTATGTGTTGGAGCTGTATGGAGAGACCCAGTACCAAATATATTTTAAATATGTGAACTGTATTTCCCATTTACAAAGAACATTTTCAAAGCGAAGCAAATATTGTAGCTACTTAGAGAATAGAGACAAGATTCAGGCTTTAGAAACACAGCAGAAGAGAACATAGACCAGCTGATAGAAGCAGAGAGAGCCAGTTGTCTTGGTTACTTTTCTCACTGCTGAGACAAAATACCCAACACTCAAAGTTAAAGGGGGAAAGCTTTATTTAGCTTCCAGTTTGTGGAGGTCTCAGCTCACAAACTGCTGGCTCCGAGGCAGAGTGGTACATGGGCGACTGGCAATAGTGCCTGGCAGTAGAAAACAGCTAAGGCAATGAGAGAGGAAGAGATAGGCCTTTTTCCTATCTTGTATATTACATGCAGGGTACTTGTCCTAGGGCAGATGTTGTACTCACAGCCTTAATCCCAGCATTGCACTAGGAATCAATCACACCCTCCAAATTGAGCTACTACTCTATGACCTCATGAGGCTTTGGAGGGACATCTAGACACAAACTGTAACACCGGGGAAAGGTGGATTAGATTAGGGCTGGAATTTTGTTACCATACAGTGATGCAGATGCCTTTACAAGACAAGATCTCGTCCTCATTTTGCATAGAACAGTCAACAAACTTAAAAGGAGATGCTAAAGATAGGGTGAGAGAACTCTCTTTATCCAATGAGCTGTGAACAGCCCAACACCATATTGGCTCAGCAACTTACAGAATATTCCTTGAGGACAGGAATATTCCACATCATCTCTGTTTAGTGCAGGAAACCGTAACTACATATGTTTGCTGAGCACTTGAAATGTGGCTAGCATGCTGAGAAATGCATTTGATTGTCACTTATTTAGTTATTTAATTGTGTAGCCTTGTGTACCTGGCATCATGGAGAACATGGAGCTGGAGGGAAAGCAGTGGTAGCTTGTGCATGCTGGAACTGGTATGAAGACAGCATAGCTCCGACAGAAGCTCGGAGGGTGAAGTGGGCAGTGCTTTGTGGCTGGAGACTGGAGTGAGAGAAAAGGGACTTGCAAGAGCAGTTCCTCTGTGTCAACCAGTGGTTCCCACTTATTGTTGGCAGCTCACTTTTAATCAATTAATCCTTAAAATATCTCCTTATCAGCAGATATCAAGAGAAGGGCACATTTCCTGCTAGGTTATTGTGAATAACTCTGTCAGCACATAGGGAGGACAGAAATAGAATGCTTGAGGGAAAGGGAAGCTGAAAGTTTGGAGACCTTGAAAAGCAGAGGGGGAGTTTGCAGCAGCAGATGCTGCCTACTTAACGGTTACGCCTGAGGCCTACACTTGTACTTGGCTCTGGTCTGTTTCTCAAAATATGCTGGGTAAATATTCAGGAACCCAGAGGCTGATTTTCATTGAATTTGGCTCTTCCTGCACCGTGATGATTCAGCAGCAAAGACAGCGGGTTTCGGATGACAGTGCTGTGCTAGAGAGCTGGGCTCTGATGTGACAGCGGGTGGGCTGAACAGGGTGGCAGCATTCTCATTTGCACAGTCAGGGAAGACGCACCCAACCCCTCATGGTAATGTGGGCATCCAAAGGAAGAGTTCCTCTCTTTTGCTACTCAGCAAATCATATATAGACTAAAATTTGACTGTTGTTGCTGCAGCAATAAAACTGAACTCAGCCTGACAAAGCCATGAATTCAATCACATTAAATCTCCATGAATGAATCGAAAATACACAGTCCTCCTGTTTGTTAAATGCCCACCCTACATGGTGCATGTGCCCTTCCAGACACCATAGTATGTCACTTGGGCCCTTGCCCCTAGCATTACGCCAGCAAGGAGTAAACACAGGAAAATTAGGATGATTCCAGTTTCTGCTTCAACAGTAGATGGCAAAACATTTAAACTAGCTTCTATCTTTTTCTTTTATTTTTTTTATTTTAAAGAGTAAAAATAGGCCAGGTGTGGTGACGCATGCCTATAATCCCAGCACTTGAGAGGCTGAGACAGGAGGATCGGTGCGAGTTCAAGACCAGCCTGGGCTACAAAAGTGAGCTCAAGGCCAGCCTGAATTGCATAGAGAGACCCTGTCTCAAAAAGAAAAAAAAGAACAAGAAGAGTAAAAATAGCAGAAACAAAGATAGAAAAAAAAAAAAAAAAAAAAAAAAAAAAAAAAAAAAAAAAAAAAAAAAAAAAAAAAAAAAAAAAAAAAAAAAAAAAAAAAAAAAAAAAAAAAAACAGTAACAGGTAAGAGTACATATAGTACAGAACTTCAAAACAAGAAAAATTTAACAATGGTTGTATTACATATTTTCCTCATCAAATCAGTATAGATATAGATCAACAGACATAGGTATGTAACACTGATCAAATAGTTAAACATTAACACTTCCAATAAACGTTATTTTTTAACTCTTCCAAATGCATTTTGTATTTAAGTCACTCTTCAAAAAAAGAAAAAAAAAATTATAGGAGTTGAGAATACAGAAAACGCAAGGTCCTGAGGTTGATTCCTGGTACTGCCCAAAATTTATTTATTTATTTATTCTTTTGAGTCCTTACAACTAGGGAGACTACATGATTTTTGCATATGTAGGTCTGATTTATTTCACTGATGAGTATATGTTCAAGATACATCCATTTATATATGAAGTCTTCGAGTTTATCATTCCTTATAGCTGAGTGCTTCTGTCTTAATTGAAGAAAAATGATGTTTCTATAATTAGAACTTGTCCTAAAGATTTGGAATTTACAAAAGCATTCTCTTTGGATTTCTGTAAATCCTTTTTAGAAGCTCAGGTGGTGATTAGACCTCAGGTTATACATATTTTTAAAGGCTCACCTTATTTTAAAATGGAACTACTTCTTTAAGAAAAATCAAGCCATGTCTAATGGCATTCTTTCTCATACGGAATACTTTAGTGTCTTTCAAATGTCATGGGGTACTGGGGACAGGAAATGTTTAGCAAATAATTGTTGACAATTTCATCAGGGTTATTTTCACAAGAAAGAGAGATGAGCAGGCTTTGGCTGTGCTTAACCCATGAATAAAAGGAAAGAGAGAAAGAGAGAGAGAGAGAGAGATTAGGTAATATGGGTGATGTTCAAATGCTTAGATTTTACAGTGCTTTGACCCTGTTGTAGACTGAGGAGCAAGTGGACCCTTCCTCCAATACTGTTTTTGAACAGGGGTGCAAAGTATAATCTGAATTTTAATGATATTTAGTCAGCCAAATATTGGAAACATACACTTGTGATGCAGTAATGTTTATGCTAGTTGATTAACATGTTAGAAAAGTAGTAAAAAGTCTAATAATACAATTATAAATAGTAATTAGAATATATAATTATAAATAGTAATTTATTTATACATAGATATCTGGAATATCTTAAAATGCTAGTAATTTAACTATGATTTACAGTGATATTAAAAATCTAGAATACAATTAATTCTATTGTTATTGGTTGTCTATATAATTGAAGAGAATGCTAAATTCTAATGAGATAGTGGGATTTTATTTTATTTTTTTCCTTGGAAGTTCCTGGTACCTTCACTCAACTAACCATTTGGGTATGTCAACTGTGGGTCAAGAATGAACAATATCTCGTCACTATAAATTAAATAATTCATGTCAAGAAAGTTCATTGTTCATTTATGTTGAGTAAACTAATCTGTTAATTACTAAGTCATGTTATCTTTTTGGCAATTTCAAAGATGTTTGAAAGCAATGAGAATTTTTAAAAAAGGCTTTTGTTAGAATTTTATAACCATACAAGATGATTGAAAGTCCTTTTAATTTTAATTCTGCCTCTATGGAGTAAAGAATATGCACACTATGCAAATTTATGCAAGTAGTATTAGAATTAGCATATTGACCCAGGAGCATTGGTTCTAGAAACAAAATTAAACTAAAGATCAGATCATAGTTTTTTAAAACCAGAAGGAATGAGGGATGTGGCATGCTGCCTAGAGGTGAGGACATATCTCTTACAAATACGTCCATAGCACATGGACAGATCTGTGCCACTTGTCCACTGCAGCTCACCAAGCAAAGGCCTCATTTCTCTGGAGAGAAATTAAAGCCAACACAGCTGCGAGAAGATCCAACTTACAGTTTTCTTGAACTAATTAGGTCCATTCCATCTTACTGTGCTTAATCACATACCCAAACCCAAAACACATGTTTTAATTGCATTTGAAATAGAGCTTGTGATTTCTATTGAAAAAGACACCTTATTTGAAACAACATCATGTAGTTAATCAACTCTGTGAATGGCCAACTTTTTCCGGGAATTCTGTTAGAAGGTAAAAGTATAAATATGAATAAGAAAAACACCTTGCCCGAGGCTGTTTGCTAAAATTTCTTTGACATTGCTGTTCACCTGGGCTCACTGTCCTTTTAAAGCTTTTAAGCTTCAATAGAAAGTATCCATAGAGAAGGAAAATGTAAAGCCTGTATTTCTCCAAGGAAGGGATGAGGCATGAAGATGAAGCTTTCTTGCATTCCAAACTCCTAGGAGGAAAGAAAATAATTTTCTTCCAAGGCACCAGTGACAGGCAATAGCTAAAACCATGCCTCTTGCACCACCTTGTCATACCGGGCATTTGGAAAAGGGAAACAAGCACCACAAGGTGTCCTAAGAGAAAATGGGGAACGAGGATGAATGTATGAAAGCAGGTCAAATAGCTCAGCAGATCAAAGTCCCTGCAAGCAGGCACAGGGGCCTAGGGTTCAATATCCATCTCTGATCCCTCATCCTTAGGGACATGGCAATTAAGATTGGGCATGGCGGTACACGCCTGTAGTCCCAGCTCTTGGAAGGCTGTAAAAACACAGATCACTATGAGTATCATCTAATGGTGAGATCCTGAACACTCTGTAGATCCTTGCCTAAAATACAGAAAGAAGAAAAAAGAAAAAAAAAAGAAGATGGTGGGCCTGCCCTTCTCCCCACAGGACACTGGGTTTCTCCTAGAAGTCAAAGAAAGAGTCACATTTTACATCCGGACAGGAAGTGCTAGGCTATTCTGTTTATACAGCCACAGAGAGAAACGCAGTAGTCATGCATGCTGAGGTGAGGAAGGCACAGAACCCCGGGTCTGGGGGTTCAAAGCTTGCTTCCTAAGTTCTCTGGAGGACAGGGATGTTTGGAGGACATCAGGGTCACAGGGAAAGCAGACACAGAGGATTTATTTTCAGGAACACTGCTCTTGTGTAACCACAGTGCACCTCGACTGAATGTGTTAAATATGGGAGGCCAGAAATAGACTCAGCAAAAGCACTGAAACCCTAGAATTGACAGCTGTGCGGCAGACCGTGAAACACTGAAAATGGCCTGTGAATGCGTCTGCTGTTGTCCTGCTCAGAGGGCATTTGGCTCAGCGTGGGTCAGGCACCAGCCATTTTCTTTTCCATAACATGAATCATCACCCCCTCAAGTTCTACTCTTAATGAAATGGCTATTGGCAGAATCTCCTCAGGGGAAATCTGTGGCCCTCATGATCAGAGGGAAAAGATAGACTCTAAGCCTAAGTCTGGAAGCCAGGTGTCTAGAACCTTACAGAATATTGCAGTGTTTGAGAAAAGATGCTGCTAGATTCAGAGTGCAAAATCCTACCACTGGGGAACCTTGGCCTCAGAAGTACCTGGAAAATTCATGGGGTGGTAGAAAGGAAGCTCCAAGCCTTGGAGGAAAGTAGGAAGCCAGTCAATACTGTAAGCTTTATCTGCTTGATTCTCTGAACTCCAAGTGGCAAGAAGACAAGGAATCTGTTACACAATGTCAAGATACACAGACAGGCTCACAGACAAACCCACATGTGTTCATGCGAGTGCGTTCTGCATGTGCACACACACACACACACACACATTTGTGACTTTCTGATTTTAATTTTTTATTAATTTTAATAAAAAAGAAACAACAATTTAACAGTTTCAAAACATGTTAGTGTGATAGCTACAATAATTAGTACAGTGCATATTGTTTTCTTTATGGTAGTTGTTCAGAATACAAAATGCAGACATGATAACTTTTCTAAACACTATTGGTACAATTATTTCTTCTCATTGAACTAACAAAAAGTAGTTGCATGTACAGTCCAATATTCCATCATAATAGTAGGTCATCAGCAGAACTAGCAATGTCAGAAGTCACTGACTTGAGTCTTTTGCAGCTCAGCATATTAATCTGGCTTTACTTTTTATACTGTGCTAAAAATTAATGAAATAAAAGTTTTCTGTTGGATGATCAAGATCAAGTTGAAGCAAGACCTGTATACCAAAACATGCAACTTTTGTATCTGACAAGGTCAGTCAAATCCCCTCAGGATTATCCTTCAAACCATGTACAGCATTTTGTATGACTTTTGTCAGTGCCAGCCATCTGGATGTGACTTTTTCTTAAAATGTAAGGAAATTCCAGTTAGAGAAAGCCAAAAACTTACAGACACAGACAGAGACAGACACAGAGACAGAGACAGAAACAGAGAGAGATACTATGTTACACATAGCCTTGCAGAAAAGAAAAATCTATTTTAAGATGTTGAATTAGCATTAACAGAAGGCACAGGGGAGGAAACACATGGGAAGGAGCAACAGCAGATAGGAAAGCCATGGGAGTGCTTCACAACCCCTGTGGGCCTTACTTCTAGATCTCTCTTCATCTTTTCATCAGAGCACATATAATGTCTGCATCAAAGGAAACCAGGAAACTCAGAGACAGGTGGAGGACTAGAAATGAGTGCTGCAGGATTTGCCTGAAACTTGAATGTTCCTGGAATAAACATTTTATTTAGATTTCCCATCTCAAATTGTTCACAAGTTTCAAGGATGGGAGGGGTTTCGCTTAGGGTTTTCTTGACCACACTCCTGAGAAGCTCTGCTATAAGGAAGCAGGCAAATGGTAGTGGATAAAGGGAAAGTCAGAAACCCCAAGGAGTTGCAGTGGCACTTCCAGCCAGCTTTGCTGTGGGGCACTCATAGTCCTCTCCTTTGTCCCAGTTAAGGCAAAACTATTAGGCTCTTTGATTCTTGCCTAAATGAGGGAGAATAGATAACACTGCATTAGTGAGTCAACCCTGCAGATGGGGCTATAAATTTATCAAGGTGGCCTCCTGAGGCCAAGGGAAATTTCTACACAGGAGGCCTGTTGTGACAGTCAGTCAGCTGCTGAAATTCCTGACAGCTAGGGTTAAAGAGGTTTACCCAAAGACAAGGTCTGGTTGTTATATCATCGTATCACCTCTCCAGATTAGTAAAAATGTTGCTGATCATAGAGGCTTAAAGAGCTCTGTGTGCATGATTTTAGGTTGTTATAGCAGGGTACTTTAGGCCAGGAGTTTACTCCTCATGTTCTCTTGTTTTTAGAGGCTGGGAAATCCAAGCACAGAGTCTCAACATGATTGAGTTCTAAAAGGGACCCCTTCAGTTGTCTGACTTTTTGCTGGGTGCTCATGCCAGAGAGAGAGAGAGAGAGAGAGAGAGAGAGAGAGAATGATCTCCCCGTTTCATTAAGGGACAGGATTTGACAATATGAACTTAGGGAACACATAACAAGCTTCCGACTCCATTTCTTATTCTTCGGATTCTCAGATGGGACCTCCAGTGAGCCTGGCTGAAAGCTGCGTGTAGTGCCTGTCTCACCTGAGAGCAGCTCTGTGGGCTGCACCTCCTCTCTTCCCAGGCGCCACTCCCTTTGTCCCCCTGCTGTGCTTTCCCACACCCAGCTCTTTGCAGCTCAGGGACCTTCTATCTCTTGCTCCAGTTGGACCTCTTAGTCTTATAATCAAGAACTAGTTATGCCAGAGGATTTTGATTTTAGAAATCTGTCAAACACTCCTAGGTTTCATGTAAGAAATCTGAAAGGTGGAGGTCAAGGCCACAAAACAATTGTTAAAATTAACCGGGCACAATGATGGATACCTATGATCCCAGCTATCCAGCTATTCAGGCGACTGAAAAAGGAAGATTTTAATTTCAAGGAGAGTCTAGGAAACTTAGCAATAATCAATAATAATAATAATAATAATAATAATAATAATAATAATAATAATAAAATAGGTAGAATGGTAGAGCAGTTCTACATTCTACCACTAGAAGAACCTAGGAGTTTTAGTAGACTTCTAGTGTGTCCTAATAAAGCACACACACACACACACACACACACACACACACAGATTAATATTTATGGGAAAAGAATAGATGAGAGGAAAGAGGGAAGGGCTTTAAGTTGGGATGATAGCTTAGACCTTTTATAAGCTCTGAGTACTCCATGAAATTGAGGAGCAAATGCAGTATAAATATGGTCCATCAAGGTTATAAGTCCTACCATCTACTTCTCTTATCCTCTAACACAGCACTGTGCTTTATGCCCTCAAAGGGAGAAGTTGAAAACACTGTTATCGGTATGATATAAAACAGTTAATTCTTGGTTGTGAGTCAGCTCAAGTTAGGATGACCCAAATCCTCTTGGCCTGGAACAATTCCTTTTTACCCTGGATTAATATTTAAAACTCCATCTTTTCTTTCTCAGGAGACCTCTGGCTTGCTTGTAAGGTTACCTGAGCTGTGGGACAATGATGCACTTCTCTACATGTGCTTTCAAGCCCTGCATCTGCCTTGCTCTATTTCCATGGTCACACCTGTATTTAGGTCTTATACAAGCCATGTGCCTAGTCCTCCCTGCATCCATACCTGAGTTCTGCTTAATGGAATATGGATGGAAGAAAGATGATCACTTTTAGGACTTGCCCAGAAAATCTGCCCTAGCCTAAGCCTCAATATCTCTCTCCAAGTAAGGAGGATGCTGAGGAAATGTAGAATGAAGGAGCCACAAGATAGAAGGAACCTGGATCTATAGGGCATAGACAACCACCTTGAATTAAAGTGAGTGAGAAATAAGCTGTTATTATTTTAGGTCATTGACACTTGGAGCTCATTGCTATATCAATTAGACTCGATGACTTACATACAGTTCCCTGATTTACATCTTTAGTCTTGGATTGGTTTTCCCAGAGCATAGTCTAAGCAGGGATTCAGATACACATAGTTCACTGAAAGAAAGGGAAGGTTAAGACATTAAGTGGAGCACCAGAGCAAAGATGTGGTTTCCATCGGCTTCTAGAGTTGGCTTGACCCATAGACTCAGCTGCTCCCTGTAGAGTCCTAGGAGTGCCTGCCTACCACTGTAATGATCTGTCACCATCTATGAGATGCCTCACCGGGAGTTGGGAGGAAAGGCAGAAAAAATGTGGCTCTGTGTAATGAAGGGGACTTTCATTACACAGAGCTAAGGAGTGAGGAGAAAACTGTGAGACCCTAGCAATGGATATAGCACCTCGGGAAGGCACATGTAGCTGGCAGAGGGCTTCTGAGAAGTAGACCACTGATTCTCATTCACCTATACTGAAAGATAAAGTATCCAGTGGCCTTGAGACCTGTGAGAGGATGAAAACCTTGTAAGACACACAGAGTCTTGAAATAGTGGCTTGGGGAGTAGAATACAGCACATGAACAAACAAGAGCTGATGAGGAGAAACTTCTCACAACAAGGGGAATGACTGAAGATAAGTATTCCAGTGTGAACTGTTTTGAATATCACCTTAGTGATAGGAAAGACAGGCTTGTGGAGTCCACTTACAGAAGCTTCCAGGCATCTGCATGCCAGAGAAGAAACTTGGATTGCTTCCCTATAAATCTCCAGATCCTAGGATGCTGCAACATGAGAAATATATGGTAGAGACCCAAACCTCACTGCTGGGAGCTGAGCCTGCGGCTGGGTCAGGATCCTTGGCCTGCCTTCCTTTTCCCCGCCCTCCCCCCACCTTTTTTTTTTTGAACCCCTCCAGCCCAAGCTCCAGCACTGAACCCATCAAATAGCCCATTTGGCAACCGTTCCGGTACACGAGCCTACCAGGACTACTCAATCCCAAAGCTCCACCTCCACCTACAGACCACATCCGCCAGGATTCACAAAAGCTAGCAGCCAGAGCCCCAACACAAGAGTCAGGAACCTCTGTAGAAGAACCACCTTGGAGTCTCCAGACCAAACACCCATAGACACAGCATAATACCACAAAAGTGCAGAGGTCGCTTCCGTACAAAATGATAACAACAAGGAGTAGGAGGCAATCTCAGGACCCGTGCCCACCCAAACCAAATACAGAAGACACTGTCATGGAAGAAAATGAAAATTATACAAATGAAACCTCTGAATTGGTAGCATCTGAGGCAGACACACAAGTGCAGAAACTTATAGAGCAACTGAGATCAGAGATAACATCTGAAGTAAAAAAAGAAATACATGAAGTGGAAAAACGGCTGGAGAAACGTATAGAGGACTTCAGAACAGAAATAATATCTACAGTTGACAAAGACATGCCTAAATCAATAGCAT
>PVJA010019562.1:21871-38332 GCA_004027025.1 Myocastor coypus | reverse complement strand
ACATAAGATTTTCCTAAAACAGTTAATAGCACTCATGTACCTAAATTGTTTATATAAATAATATAGTACACACCAAACACCTGCCCTCTTTCTGAGAAGCTACAATCCTGGTGCACATGAGGCATGGGCTGTGTGACTAGCTCCCGTGTGAAGCCGGGACACTGGCTCTGGCAGCCCTCCTTGGTCGACAACATATCACACCTTGTCTTCGTATTGGGGAAATTGTGTCCTGTGTGTGACTACTCGGGAAGCCAACCTCTTGATTATCCCCCTAGTCTCATCTTGTCCCAGGTGCCATTTCCTTTTACTGATTTTTGTTTGTTTATTCTTTTCAAGGCAAGGTCTCACTATGTAGCCCAGGCTGGCCTTGAACTCACAGTGATCCTCCTCCCTCAGACTCCTTGAGTGCTGAGATTGTAGGTATGTCACCATACCCAGCCCTTTTGCTGATTTTAGCAATATCCTTTCACTATACTAAATAGCCATCCATCCATCCATCCATCTTGACTCCTATGAGTCTACCTAGAAAACCTGAACCTGGGAGAAGTGTTGGCAAACCTCAAAACAACTATTGATTTTTTTTTTTAATTTATTTTTTTTTCTGTTTCAGAACCTTTATTTGCTTATTCACTCATTTTTAAGGCCAGCTCAGCCCACCCCAAGGGCAGGGCAACTATTGATTTTTTAAATTTATTTTACAACCATTAATTTTAAAGAGTTAAACAGACTACCTAGAACTGTAGACTTCTTAAAGGCAATAAAAAGATATAACAAACAGAATTAATGGATTACTTACGAAAACAGATCAAACCACTGTTGTTTTGTAACAGATTCCTGGCGTAAAAGCTTCAAAACAATTGGACGCATAAAATCCCACTTGTCTTCAAATTGGAGAGAACCTTTATTCTTTAAAAAAAAAAAAGAAGAAGAAGAAGAAGAAGAAGAAGAAAAAGAGTAGTTTAATTTAAATACAGTAAAATCAAAAGTGTAATTTTTAAAAGAGCATGCATGGATTTATGCATGTGTGTACATATGTGCACACACCCTGGGGACTGAACCCAGGGCTTTCTCACTAAGTTATATGCCCACCATTAAGTTGTCCAGGCAGGGCTTAAATCTTCAGTCCTCCTCTTTCGGCCTCCTAGAATGCTGGGATTAGAGCTGTGTACCACCATGAGTGGCTACAAGACTCAAACTTAAAAAGAAAGAATTTTCCATCACTGAAACCCTATAGGTTTAACCTTGATCAAGAAATCACAGAAAAATTGGAGCTAGTGCTGTAGCTTAATGGTAGAGCATGTGCCTAGGTAGGTATGAGGCTGTAAATTTGGTCCTCAGGACTAGGGGTAAGGAGGTGGAGTTGGGGCTTAAATAGAGCATGGCAGCTCATGCTAGCACTTGGGAGGCTGAGGCAGGAAGACAACCAACTCAAGGCCCGTCTGGACTACATATTTCGACCCTGTCTCAAAATTATTTTTGTGAAGAATTTGGCTTTGATCAAAGAGAATGTACTCTCCATCCTCCGGCTTTCAACAGATAATATGGGCAAGTGAAATACTCTCTCACTTAGGTGTTTCTCAGTTTGCCTGGAGACCTTGAGTCACACTGGATATACTAACAACATAATGTAGAAAAGGAACTGGCCAGGCCTGTAAGGTCTTAGAAGGAGAAATTTGAGCCATGGTACTAGGCAGCCTAAAGACTGAACTTACCCATGTGAGCCATCAGTCATGTTTATGTGAGGAAGTTCCTTACAATAGGAACTTCTGGGCAACAGAAGGTAGAAAAGCCTCCCTATTTGGTGTTATCTGCACAGATAAGTCACACATCATGCTGACTACACAGGAAGAAGACAAAAGAAACATGTTCGGCACACTCCTAGGCTTTGCTTGATAGTTCTCTTCCTTTGGCTGATATTAATCTGAATCTTTCCCTTAACAAACAGCAACCATGATTACAGCTTTCAATAAGTTGACTGAGCCTTCCTAATTGGTATCAAAAGTGAGGGTGATAATTATGGGAGAGTCTATCCTCTAGTTGTATAACGGACCTAATCTCAATAAAAGGTACAATTGTCTCTTGGTGCCTGAAAGGGACTAAATCTGTGAATGCTTAAATCCTTTATTTAAAATGACAATGTTGAGCCAGCAAGATGGCTCAGCAGTCTAAAGCGCCTGCTTTGGCAAGCTTAGGCAACCACAGGGACTGTAGTTTGATCCCTGGCACCACATGCTGTGCCAGCCCTGCCCCCAGGGCAGGCTGAGCCAGCCTTTAAAATAAATAAATAAATAAATAAAATGATAGTATTTGCCTATTTCCTACATAGGCTTTAAGTCATCTCTAGGTGACTCATCATGTCTAATACACAACATAAATGCTATGTAAATAATTGATACCATGTTTAAGAAATGACAAAAGCCTACATACTTAAAAATCTATACATTTTAAAATATTTTTAATCTAAAGTTCATTGAATCTGCACATGTAGAACCCTTGATGCAGGATACCTGTGTGGTAGGACCCTATAAAAGTTTGAAAACTGAGGGAGAAAAATAGATCTCCCTTCATAATGCTAACAAAATCAAGAAAAAAAAAAGTAAATTCTAGGACAATCTCACCACAAAACGTAAATGGAAAGAGCTAAACAATTAGCAAATCAAAGAAGTAACATGGCAAAACAATGAATGCTCGCACTCATACAGTTTACCCTAAGAATGTGACAGTGATTCAACAAGAGCCAGCCAAATAGCTCAGCAGATTAAAGCACCCATGAGCAGGGACAGGGGTTGGGGGTTCAATCCCTGGGCCTGCTGTGCAATTGAGACTGGGCGTGGTGGCATGCACCTACAATCCCAGCTCTTGGGAGGCTGTAAACAGGCGGATCACTAGGAATCCGATCTAGTAGTAGTGAGACCCTCAACACCCTGTAGACCCTTCCCTAAAATACAAAAAAGTGGTTCAACATCAAAGCAAAACAAATCAACACTAGTTATATTCCCCATGAAATATGTTACTAAATAATGTTATTCCTTTTCAACTTACATGTGGCTATCTGACTTACTTTTGACCAATAAAGTTGAACAGAAGAATATAGCCCCCAGCACTTATCACAGATTAACCTGTTCACGTGTAACTACAGGGAATCTGCAAACTCCCTGAAATTATAACCCTGAAACACTTTCTCAAAATATGGAATGACAAGACAGAACATGGTGATTCACACCTCTAATTCCAGCACTCAGGAGGCTGAGGCAGTAGGACTGCTGGAGTTTAAGGCCAGACAGGGCCACAAACTGAACTCAAGGTCAGCCTGAACTGTACAGTAGAACCTTGTCTCAAAAAGAACGCCCCCCCCCAAAAAAAACCCAGATATGGTATACCTGCATTAAAATCATCTGGATTAGTGACTACATGAGTATTTACAATCTTTTAATAAAAGTACTCATCAATATCAAATTCATGGTGGGGCCCGGCAGGATGGCTCAGTGGTCTAAAGTGCCTGCTTAGGAAAGCTTGGGCAGCTTCAGGGAACGTGGTTCGATCCCTGGCACCACATGCTGTGCCAGCCCTGCCCTTAGGGCAGGCTGAGCCGGCCATAAAAAAAAAACAAAAGTTCTGAAACAAGAATAAAATAAAATAACTCTTTAAAAAATATATATCAAATTCATGGTAAGACTACATAAAAAATGTTTGAGGGCTGGGTGTGGTGGCCTACTGGCCACTTGGAAGGCCGAGGTAGAAGGATCACAAGTTTGAGGCCAGCCTGGGCAACTCAGATTTTGTCAGAGAAGGGCTGAAGATGTAGCTCAGCAATGAAACCCTCCCTGAACTTAATCCTCAATACCACCAAAATAACTAAATAAATTCACTCACTCACTAAAATAATGGGTCTATGACCCAAAAAGGTTAAGAACTACTAATAGCACTATAAAGTAAGGACTGGGATATAGCTAGTTCAGTGGTAAGGTGCTTGTCTACAGAACATAATCCACTGGGTTCGTTCCTAGTACGAGAAAGTCAAAGCATGTGGTACTCCTTGCATCCTCACAGCTCACCTCAGTGCTACTACACTGCCTTGCTCTAAGGCCCTGTGCACCACAGTGAACGTGTGGAGCCACAGAAGAGATCCACTCAAAATCCAGCTCCAGGATTAACCTCATTTGTTGCCCTTTGCAACTAGTGAATCAAGTAGCTAGTGTCAGCTAAGGAGAAATTTACCCAGATCATTCTGAATCCTGTGATTTATGCTTTGTGTAGTAACTTTATGCTTGGGTTCACATTACTCTTTTTTTTTACTATTATTTTCCTTTAACTTATGTCTTTACTCTTCCTTCTTAACAAGGAGGGGAGGAATAAACATGAATTAGGGATAGAACTTCTGTTAAAAATATTTGACAGGGGGCACCAGGGAGACAGTTCTGTGGCACAAGTGCCTGCCTGGCAAGGGCAAGGTTGTGAGTTTGAACCCCGGTCCGCAACAACAACAAAAAAATCTTGACAGGGCTGCCCAGATAGCTCAGTGGAATAATGTGCCTGCGTAGGCAGAGCACAGTGGGCATGGGGGGGGGGTCAATTCCCTGCCTGCCCTACTGGCCCCATCCCTGGGGTGCCCTGAGATAACAACTGAGACTGGGCATGGTGGTACGCACCCATAATCCCAACCCTTGGGAGGGTGCAAACAGCAGAATTACTATGAGTCCAATCTACACGGTGAGACCCTGTAGACTCTCTGAAATACAAACAAATAAATTTTTAAAAAATGTCTTGACTATGAGAAGAAAAATACTCTCTGATAAGAGAATATTTTCTAATTTCAGCTGTCTATTTCTATAAGTACTTTTGTCAGTTTATAAAATTAAACATATAAATCCTGCAATTAAAAATCAGAGACAGGGGCCCGGCGGGATGGCTCAGTGGTCTAAAGCGCCTGCTTGGGAAAGCTTGGGCGGCTTCAGGGACCACGGTTCGATCCCCGGCACCACATGCTGCACCAGCCCTGCCCTTGGGGCGGGCTGTGCCGGCCATAAAAATGAGTGAATAAACAAAGGTTCCGAAACAAGAAAAAAAAAAAATAAATAAAATAATTAAAAAAAAAAATCAGAGCCAGACACAGCAGCACGTGTTTACAATACCAGCATTCAGGCCGATGCAGGAGAATCAATCACCCTGCATCCCAGCCCGGGATACATACACTGAGTGCACCACGCCTCCAATTTGTAACGCAGCAGTAGGCAAGTTAGGATAGACACTGATTGGGCTCTGCAAGCCTGATAAAGCCAGGTAACAAAAGAAGAAACATACACTTTCTCCGAAATAAAGGAGGAACTTAATAATTGAATGCTTTCTACTAAACTTTTAAAATAGATTCTAAAATAATCCCCAACCAGTTCTTTGACCTATTTTTTATAAAAATAAAAAGGTTTTCAATAAATCATAACTGAGTATTGGGACACTGAACCACTTATGTACAAAGGAAAGTTTAATAATAATAAAAGAATCTTCAAATTCTGAATGTTGAGTTGTGAAAGTCTACACAGTTGGCTTCCTCTCTATTAATGTGACACCAAGTTTTGTCTGAATTAATTCTTTCCCCATTATGCAGAATAGCAAGCAAGTAAGCAATTGCTAACAAGGCTAGTCACTTTATACGCTGGCTCTTTTCCACCAAGAAGACAAGCATCTGCCATACACCTCTGCCTCTCCACTTTTCATACCTTACAGTACAACACAACTAATTCTCTCCTCGTCACTCTGCCACTCTTTTCAAACACCGAATGAGCAATGGAGAAGCCAGACAGAGATGCTGATGCGGCGACACCTACAACAGAATATTCTAGGTAGAGAAGCCAGCCACAGCAAAGATCACAGGTAAGAACATGTTCAAAGTGATGAAGGTAAATCAATTACGAGTAGAGACTAGATAAGGTTGGGGAAATATCTCGTTTTACTGGAGACACCTTATAGTGCGCGGAAGGCCATTATAAAGACTTAGCTTCTACTCTGAGCTGGACAGCTACTAAGAGACCAAAAAGACCAGGTGTGGCCCCCACCTAGGATGCTTAAGCAAGAGACTGCAAGCTGGGCTGCAGCGTGAGTGACTCGCAGACTTGGTGACTTAAGAGAGACCCTGTTTCCTAAAATTTAAGAATAGGCCAGAAATATAGCTCAGGGCAAAGGCTCTCAGTTGAAACAAGAAACAATAGAGCTCTTTCTACTATGTTAATTGCTATGGTTTGTATCTAGTTGTCTCCCCAAAGTCTCATGTAAATCATGGGGCTGTCAAGCAGCCTGCTCAGCTGGAGGAGCAGGGCCAGAGGACCAGGGCAGGGCTTGAGGGGCAGGGCCAGAGAGGTGCAAACCATTAAACATCATGTGCCACCCCACCCCCCCACAGGTCAGTAGCCTCTTGTGGAGATATGGATCATCCTGGACTCGGCAGTGCCCCAGCCTCTCCTCCAGATCCTATAGAACAGGGGCAGTGTCTTGAAACCTCCAGTAACTGTGAACTAAGGAACAGGAGAATAGAAAAGATGTCCTCAGGGCATCACAGGAGTTGGCAGGTTCTTGCCCTATGCAGCCTCAGAATAGCAGGGATGAGGGACTTTGCTTTGAGGAGAAAGCTGCAGAGGTTCATGTTCCAGAATGGAGGCTGCAGCCACAGCAGGTTCCAGAGAGGAGGTTGCTGCCTCACGAGATTACAGAAGGGCATGAGTATAGAGAATTTGTTTCTCAGAATCAGGGTCAGAGTGCTCAGAAATCCAGGCACTCAACCCCTATAGCTAAGAGAGAAGTAAACCTGGTTACTGCTCCAGCTGGCAGCAGCCCTTGGCATCATGCACATGGTGTTGGTTTTAGGTAAATGAAAAATGCAGGCATTCTGACGTTAAGAAGGCTTCCACCTCGATTTCAGAAGAAGGCCTGGGAGGTCAGGCAGTGTGCCCCTGAGAGGGCAATATATAAAGCTGGAAGTGAGGAGCCTACTCCGTGGAAACCCTGGAAGTCTAGAAAAGCTAGGAATGTGGATCATCCAAGGAAAACTGCAAAGAGGGAGCAAAGCTGACCTAAGAGATAAGCAATGGAAGCTGTAACCACCAGAAGTGCCATAAGGGTGGAGCCACATGGAGCTCACAATTTGCCATAAGCCATCGAGATAGCCCAGTGTTCTAAAGCACCTGCTTAGGCAAGCTTAGGCAACCGCAGGGACAGTGGTTCCATCCCTGGCACCACATGGTACACCAGCCCCACCCACTAAGGCAAGCTTATTTATTAACATAAGTAAGAAAGAAAGAAAGAAAAAAAGAAAGAAAGAGAGAGAGAGAAACTTCTTCAGCTTCCAACATTTCCAGTTCTGCCAGTAATACATTGCGATTATGGAATACTGCACTATGTATACAACTGCTTTCTCTTAGTTCAACGAGAAGAAATTTTTTGTACTGGGGCCCGGCAGGATGGCTCAGTGGTCTAAAAAGCGCCTGCTTGGGAAAACTTGGGCGGCTTCAGGGACCGCGGTTTGATCTCCGGCACCACGTGCTGCGCTAGCCCTGCCCTCTGTGTGGGCTGAGCCGGCCATAAAAATGAATGAATAAACAAATAAAGGTTCTGAAACAAGAAAAAAATAAATAATAAAAAAAAGAAATTTTTTGTATTGACAATGATTAGAAAAATTATGTCTACATCCTGTGCTCTGTAGAACTACTACAAGGACAACAATATGTATTGTATCAATTATTGGGAATGGGGGCTGGGAAGATAGCTCTGTGGCACAAGTGCCTGCCTGGCAAATGCAGTCATGAGTTCAAACCCTGGTCTCCCCCGCCCCCCCCCCCAAAAACCTACTGGGAATGTACTACTAATGCGTTTTTGAAAATGTCACATGATTATTTCTAAAAGATAAAAGCAATTTGCCACAGATTGCTTTGGATGTTCCACATGGACCTACAGTAGGACTTAATGTTTGCCCTGCTGGATTTTAGACTTGTTTTGGCCCTAGTGGCTTGTGTCCTCCTGTGCATACCACCTTTTGGAATGGCAATGTTTATCTTGTGCCTTTGAATGTTGGATGTATTTAAGTTTTTATTTGCACAGGGGCTCATAACTGAGAGTTTGCCTTGAATCTTGGAGATTTTAGACTTGGACTTTTCAGCAATCCTGAAACTGTTGGGACTTTGGCAACTCTTAAGAGATGGACTAAAATCCCCCTTTTTTTTTTTTTTTTTTTTTTTGTGGGACCAGGGTTCGAACTCATGACCTTGCACATGCCCAGCAGGCACTTGTGCCTCAGAGCTATCTCCCCAGCCCCTAAAATCCCTTTTGGACAAAGGGATGTGCATGAGACTTTGGGGGTCTAGAGACAGAATGTTATGGCTTGTGTCTAGTTGTCCCCGCAAAGCCTGATGTAAATCATGGGGCTGTCAAGCATGCAACTCCAGGGGCAGGGTCAGAGGACCAGGGCAGGGCTTGAGGGGCAGGCCAGAGAGGTGCAAACAGTTAAACTGACAGCATGCCCCTCCCCCATCCCACTCCACCCCTGCCTGGCTGGTAGCCTCTCATGGAAGCATGGAGCAGATCATCCTGGACACAGCAGCATGCCAGTCTCTCCTCCAGACCCTAGAGAGCGGGGGCAGTGCTGTGAAACCTCCAGTAACTGCGAGCTAAATAAGCCTTTCCTTCATTAAGCACGTGTCAAGTATTTCTCCCAGCAAGGAGAGAAGAGTAGTAACTAACACATTAATATATCAGAAAGACAGTGACTTAAACTGAAATGGTGGCAATGAGGCAGGAGATAATAAGGGAGGGAGAGAAATGCTGTAACTTTGAGAGAAAAATACGAAATACATACCTAGGAAAAGGAAGAAAAAAATGAGTAGACATGCAACATGACTGGGCTTGCTTACGGTTTATGGTTATGAGTCTAAGGCAAAGATACCACCAGTGTATATGTGTTCCCAAAATGTTCAGCTGCACAGGAAATCAGGAAAGTCAGACTGAACGTGGGTTGTAAGTGCAAGTAAGAAAGAAATTAAAAGTGAAAAACATATTAAAAGAAAAAAATATATTGCCAGGGAGATAGCTCAGTGTATAAGCACCTGCCTGGCAAGTGCAAGGTCCCGAGTTTGAGCTCTGCTACGAGGGAGGGGGAAAAAAATTGAAGACAGTGATTTTGACTGTTTGTTTATTTATTTATTTATTTATTTATTTATTTATTTATTTGCAGGACCGGGGTTCAAACTCATGACCTTGCACTTGCCAGGCAGGCACTTGTGCCATGGAGCTATCTCCCCGGCCCTGAGAAGATAAATTTATGATCAGTAAGGGGATGAACAAGGACATCGAGGCAATGAGACAGACTTGCTTCCAACAGTGAGTTCAGCAAAAATATTTCCCTTCCACCTAAAAGAAAGCCAAAAGGCAAAGGAGGGCAGCTCTTCCTAAGAAAACAACAAAAAAGATGGGCCTATAAATGTCCAAGCATTTTGGACAGATTGTCCCAACTTGAGCACATGGGGGGAATCTGGTAATTCATAAATTTAGAATAAATTTACCTTGCAAAGGCTAACGTAACTAGAATTTGCAGTACAGAATACTGGGTTGGGAAAGAAAAGAAAATGCTTCACCAAAAGGGAGCTCTGGATATCTGCAGAAGGAACATCTCAAGCCTTTGGCTGAGTGAACAAACTATTTGACACCGGAGAAAAGCCATTTTAAAAGGAGGCAAAATAATCATCAGTAGGCAAATACAACTACAATTAGTTTGTGTTCCCAACAGCCAGCATGGAAACACCCTTAAAATGCCAGACATTGATTGAAGTCAAGAGTAATGCCGAATCTACAGTAGGGCTGTACAGTTATGATGCTGTCATAGCTAGGGGGACTTTTTTTTTTGCAAGGGGAACAGTACAACACAGGACATATAAGAATACTTTATAATTTATTACTGAAATAATCATACTCAAAGAGTGCAGGAAATCTGTCCATATACTGAAGACCAAAGACTAGCTAAGGACACAGATCCTGTAGTGGTTGATACATTGTGTCAATTTGGCTGGATGACTCAGCAGCCGGTTCCCTGTTGGTGGGTGCCCCGTCCTGGGGTACAATTGGTTCTTCCCTGGAGCATGACCAGGGCCTGCCTAGGATATGATTGGCTCCTCCCTAGAGTGGGATCAAGGGCCCATGCTGGGGTATGATTGGTGCCACCCTAGGGCACAATGGGCCCATGTCAGAATGACTGAGCACAAAGAGACTTTTTAAAGGGCTGAGGAAGGAGCCAAGACTTCACTTCGTCCCAGAAGCTTCAGTCTTTGCATCCGGCCAGGACTTCATCATCTGGCTTGCATCACAGACTCTTCAGCCTCCAGCTTGGATCTTTCGCCATCCATCGCAGACCCATCAGCCAACGGATACTTACACCCAGTGCTGCAGTGAAGTCCAGACCTCCGGATTGAATTCTTCAGTCCGGAGCATGCAGACACCCTCTGCACGCTTTCTCATCTGACTCTGTGGCTGACTATTGTAAGCCAATCTTATAATTCCTTATAGATTGTATATTTTGTGTTCATATCCATTCCTCATATATCTATTCTGTTCCTCTAAGTAAAACCCTGACCAATACAGATCCCATGGCATGTCTTGCATGAGTCCAGCTGAAGAGCTCATAACAATGGCTCCCACAAGTCCAACTGGAGATCTACAGCCTGTGACAATGTTTCATGCAGATTCTGTGCTGGGAAGCTAGAAACTCTGTGCCAAGGGATAAGGAAGTATGCTAGCAGGCTGAGGGATCTGTCCTGGAGCCACAAAGTGACGCTCAAAGTAAGGACTAGAGCTCCCTGGAAAAGTACCACAGTCCTCCTAGGTAACAGTAAGGTTTTGCACTCCTTTGACAATGAGGAAAACCAACCTGACCTCAGGAAAGCCACTGCAACAATCTTCTCCAGCAGAACAGTCCAGGAAAACCACCCGAGCTTCCAACAGCTTCTCTAACAGCTTCCCTAGCAGCCTCTTCTGTGACCAGCAACAGTCCTCAGTCAGGCCTCCCATACCTAGCACCACACTGAGCACAAGTTGACTACCAACTGGCAATCTGCCACAGATGCTAACTGTCCATCAAAGGTCCATGTGTTGAAGGCCTGCTCCTCAGGTGGCACTACTGGAAGTGATGTGGGCATTAAAGCAGTAGGGCTCATGGGAAGTCCTTAGATCATTGGGCAGATAGCCTTGAAAGGGACTGTGGGACTCCGCACCCTTCAGCCACTGCCTCCGTCTTGCTTCCTGGAGTTAAGTGGTTTCACAGTGCCCTTACTCTGATCACCATGCACTGCCCTCATCACAGGTCCAAAGCTGGTCTCCTAGCATAGATTGTAATCTCTAAAGCTGTGAGGCACAATCAATTCTAAGTTAATAATCGCAAGTATTCTGTTATAATAACAGAATGCTGACTAAAACAAAAGCTCGAAGTAGCCCTACCTTAAATATTTTCTGGACTCACTCAAACAAAACTTTAAAAATCAAACAGACTTGGGGCTGGGGAGATAGCTCAGTAGAATAAATGCTTGCCTGGCAAACAAAAGGACCTGATGAGTTCAATCCCCAGTTCTGCACGTGAGAGAGAAAAAGCAAAACAAAACAAAAATCTGCAACAGACTCTAAGTTACATGAACTGGGTTTTACCAAATCCAAAAATATTTCACGGAAATTTAAAAAACCTATCCCTGAAAGGCCAAGTGTGATAATGCAAACCTATAATCCCAGCAGTTGGGAGGCTGAGGCAGGAGGATTGCTTCCATTCTGAGGCCAGCCTGAACTACACAGTGAGACCCTCACTCAAGAAACAAAACCAAAACAATTACCAAAAACAAAGCAGGAAAATAAAAACAAAAGAAAAATATAATAAAAAGTTTTATTTTAAAACAAAAGAAACTGACCCAAAAATAATAGATTTTGTGGAAAATGATGTCAGCAGATTATAAATAAATATACTCAGCAGGGGGTTGTGGCACATACCTGTAATCCCAACTACTTGGGAGGCTAAGGCAGGAGCATCACAAGTTCAAAGCCAGCCTGCAAACCCTGTCTCAAAATAAAAAATAAAAAGTACTGACATGGCTCAGCACTCCCTGAATTAATCTCCAGCACTTCTTAAATAAGCTCTATATGATCAAAGCTTAACCTGTACTACCTTAAAACCCTGGGTGGGTCCATGCTTACTTCTGCATTTTAACACATAAATAATTTAGGGAATACTGTCCTAAAGTTGGTAATGGGGCCAGGGACACAGCTCTGTGGCACAAATGCCTGCCTGGCAAGTACACAGTTGTGAGTTTGAACCCCAGTCCCACCAAAAAAAAAAAATTAAATAAATAAAAATAAAAATAAAAATAAAAAGTTAGCCAGACAAGGGTAGCCATAAATTTACAAAACTCATCTCATCCTTCAAAACCAAATATCCAGTTGAGATTCATAGGAATGTTCAACCACCAAAGAGCACTCAGATTTACAGCAGTCTTCACAAGTGAGACTGCCCAAACAGAAAATCATCTCAGGTAGACTAAACTGCCCCTAAAGGAGTAATAAGGGCTTCTCCTGAGCCATGCTGCCAACCCAGAACTGACAGAATGCTCAAGTGGAACCCTCACCTGCCTCAGCGAATCTACACAACTAGTCTCACCCTTTTGTGAAGTCCAATCTGATGCTCTTCATGAGACTCCTTCAGCTCCCCGTCCAGTTCGTCAAACATCCCTTCTCTATCCCTAGCTCTGATGACAAATCTGCCTGTGCCTCACACTGATGGGTACTGAATGCCATTTCTGTGGTCAGAAGTAAAGAATGTACAGCAGGAAGCGAGCTAAGGTCTCCATCTCCTTTTGAGAGATCACCTTGGACTATGTCTTGTGATAAAATTATAAAAACTTAATTTGTTGTTTCGACAAAACCCAGTAAGTTATTTATACTAATCAGAATTAATTTGTATGATCCTGTAACCAGGCACCTACCATGAATAAAAATGCATGATAAATTAGACTATATTAAAATCAAGAACATCAGTTCATTTAAAGACAATATTAAGAGAATGAAAAAGCATCTTACAGAATATGCAAAGATACTTCCAATATATACATATATCCAAAAAAGCCCTTTAACCAGAATATATTAAGGATTCCTTAAGTGGGGGGGGGGGGGAGAACTGCCAAAAGACTGAAACAGGGGGCCTATAAGATAGCTCAGCAGACTAAAGCGCCTGCTGAGTGAGGCAAGCACAAGGACTGAGGTTCAGTCCCCACACCACATGCTGCATCAGCCCTGCTCCAAGGCGGGCTGAGCCTGCCAGAGTCCAGGTGTACTGGCACACACCTGTAATCTCAGCATTGGGGAGGCTGAAAGCAGGGGGATCTCCATGAGTCTGAAACTGCATAGTGAGATCCTCAAACAACCAAATACATTAAAAAATGAAAATTAAAAAAAAAAACTTAAGCGAAGATAATATTTAAATGGTTCACAGACATGCTAAAAAATACCCATCACCATCAGGGAAACACACTTTAAAACCACAGTGAAATTTTACTATATACCACCAGAAAGGCTAAAATAGAAAAGGATGATAATACCAAGTGTTGGAGAGAATACAGAAAACCCTCGTCTAGCTGATTAAGTGTATACTGGTATGGCCATGTTAAAAAACTACTTAGCATTATCTATGAAAGCTAAATATATGCATACCGTATGATGCAACTTTAATCCTAGAATGTTACCTGGTCCTAATCTTGAATTTCTGCTCCTTCTTAATCTTGTGTATCTCTGAGGACAGGATTCCTGTTGTCCACAGGTCCCATTCAGTCAAGTTGACCAACACTGGCTAATCTCAGATGATTGCCTTCTGCAGTACCCACCAGACAACCTCTAATTTCACTGTAATGCCATCCACATGTTCAAAGACACCCTCCTGTTGGGTCATGACACTTGACAACTGCCATAATGACAACCAGAAAGAACCCTAAAAAGAGCAGAAAGGCACGGATACATATCATCCTTATTAAGCCTATTCCTCTTCCTCATTTCTTTTACCCTACCAGTGATGGCAAACCCTTCAGTGCTAAAAGTGCAAGGTCCTGAGTTCAATTCCTAGTATCAATTTTTTTTTTTTTTTTTTTGCGGGACTGGGGATTGAACTCAGGACCCTGCGCTTGCTAGACAAGCGCTTAGTCTATTGAGTTATCTCCCTGGCCCCCCAAATTAATTAAGTTAAAAAGTTGACTTGTAGGTTTATCTCACTTCTTTCATTTTTCTACTTTTATTCTTGGCCAAATAAAAGTCTTCTTCATTGCTCTATTTATTTTTGGTCTTTTCCTGACAGGCAAAAAGAATAGAGTTTTGAGGTCTAAGTTTGTTAACAGATATACTTTCAACTTAAACTGCATACATATTTTTAATCAAAATACCATTACAAGTTCACAGCATCTTAAAAGCCTACGACTGAAGTTAGTCAAGTGCTCGTCAACAGCAGCACTGATGCACATGGTGCACAGCTGCAATCCCAGCACTTGGGAAACGGTGTGGTGGGGGTGCTGCACAGGGAGGAGGATCGAAAGTGTGAGACCACCTTTGACAACTTAAGAAGATCTTGTATCAATGTGAAAAATTTTTTAATTTATTTTTTTGAAACAGGGCCTCATTACATAGTCCAAACTGGCCTTGAATTTGTAGTGACCCTCCTTCCTCAGGGTCCCAAGTGCTGAGGTTACAGGCATGTGCCACCACACTGGGCTTTAAAGTAAAGGTATAAAAAGGTCTGGGGGTTTATAATTTAATGCTAGAGCACTTACCTAGCATGCACAAGGCCCTGGGCTATACAACCCTAGTACAAAGCAAAACAAAACAAAAAACATATACACAATCCTACTCTTACGATTTGTATGCATTTCTGAATACAAGCCATATTTCAATAAAATTTACATTAGAAATTGCCATGTTGATGTTGGTCATTTAAACCATAAGGGATTTTTAGCTTAATTAAATTTATTTTTTCAATTTTGAAAAAACTGTGAGAAATTTAGTTAATTTTATTAGCTTCTCTTTTTCTACCCCTCCTCCATCCCTCCTTTCTCAATGATTCAGACCAAAATGCAAGGCTCCCCCCCCCCAAAAAAAAAAAAGATACAAGCCAAGCATGATGGCATAGCCCGTAATCCCAACATTCAGGAGTCTGGCATATGAGGATCTTGAGTTCAAGACTAGCCTGGCGCCATGCACGGAGGGCGCATGCCTGCAATCCCAGCATGCAGGTGACTGAGGATAGAGGACCGCTGCAAATTTAAGGTCAGCATAGGGTAAAGGATGAACTTAAAACCAGCCTACATTACATAGTGAGACCCTGTCTCAAAAAACAGTACTGGGAGATAGCTTGGAGGCATAAGCACCTGAGTGGCAAGCACAAGGTTCCAAGTTTGACCCCAAGTACTCACAGACATGCTGTGCTGGACCCAGATCCCCAGGCGCACCATACAGCCCTGAATGAGACACGGTGGTGCACACTTATAATCTCAGCCCTAGGGAGGCTGAAGCAAGAAATTACTACAAGTCTGGACTATCTGCATAGTGAAACCCTGTATCAAACAAATTAAAAATGCTACACAGCAAGCTCAAGGCTACCCTAGACGATGGTCTGTGTAGCAAGACCGTGTCACCCCCTACACACACACACACACACACACACACACACACACACATACACAGAGAGAGAACTATATATTGAATATATGGGGAAGGAGGAAGACAAAATAAACCTTGAATTGAGAAGAAACTAAAATTGAGAAGATTGAGGTAAATTCATGATTTCTAGTAACAGATACAAAAATGAGTAGCAATATGGGCTAGGCATGGTGGCTGGCACATACCTGTGTCCCAGAACTCAGGAGGCTGAGACAGGAGGATCATCATAAATTCAAAGCTAATCCAGGCTACATAGTAGGTTCAAGACCAGCCTGAACTACATGGTGAGACCCACATCTCAAAACAAAAGTATAGGTGTGTATGTACATGTATGTCCTTACCTCCATTAACTGCTAGGGCCTGGAAGGGGCAACACAACACCTCAGTAGCTAGTAATGAGTATACCAAGATCCACATCATGGTTTTGTAATACCAGACTCCATCCACAAACAAGATCCTCAAAGAAAAATGCTAACAAGTTGAGGGAGAGATGATCCTAGAAAGCATTTTATGTGCTGAAAAGTAGAAAATCAGTTCATCTAAAAGCAAACAGTTAATGGAGCCGGGCGTGGTGGCTCACGCCTGTAATCCCAGCACTTGGGAGGCTGAGGCAGGAGGATCAGTGCGAGTTCGAGACCAGCCTGGGCTACAAAAGTGAGCGCAGGACCAGCCTCAACTGCATAGCGAGACCCTGTCTCAAAAAGACAAAAAAAAAAAAAAAAAAAAAAAAAAAAAAAAAAAAAAAAAAAAAAAAAA
>PVJA010019562.1:0-21771 GCA_004027025.1 Myocastor coypus | reverse complement strand
AGTTAATAGTGACAAGCTTTAATGTATTTAATAAAGTATTTTTGCATGGAGGGAGCTACAGCTATTGACATGAATATACTTACCTTATAGAAAAATCACCTATAAAAATAAATGAAAAACTTAAAAGGAGCTGAACAGGAAGCTACTGAAATAAATTCATATGGCCAATGAATGATGAAACACTAAGACAATGAGATAAAAAGTGTAGATATATGTAAAATGTTCATAAAGTAGACTTTATAAGGCTAGAATGACTTAGTCACTTGCCAGCCGTGTGACCTTAACAAGACATTTAAACTCTGTATTTTAACTATATTAGCTATTTGAAAGGGCTGTTGGAAGGATTTAGTAATGTATGTAAAATGTGTAGCAAAGTGGCTAGCATAAATACTATGAAAGTTTTGGCTATTATTAGTATCAGTCCTCCAACTGTAATTACTGCTATCTCTAGTTCTATAATAATGTAACTTAAGTTATAATTAGGCGTGAGAATGAGACAAAAAGAAACTTAAAAATTACTCAGCCTATTAAGGCCTAGTATCTCAAATGACAATAATCAACCCTCAACTTTACAACTTCACAAAAGAAAGACAATTTGTATGGTTTAGATCTTTCATGTAAATTATGAAGCAGATATTTGTTTTTTTTGTTTTTTTTTAATTTTTATTTTATTTATTTATTTTCTTGTTTCAGAACCTTTGTTTATTCACTCATTTTTATGGCCAGCTCAGCCCGTCCCGAGGGCAGGGCTGGCGCAGCATGTGGTGCCGGGGATCGAACTGCAGTCCCTGAAGCCGCCCAAGCTTTCCCAAGCAGGCGCTTTAGACCACTGAGCCATCCTGCCGGGCCTGAAGCAGATATTTGAATTAATGCCTTCCCATATTGTTAATAAGCCACTAGTGCTCTCAGTTATGTGATTTTAAAACCGTACTTGCCAATCCTCATTAACCAAAAGAACCACAAAGCTACAGTATTTGAAAGTGGCAACTCTCACCAAGGCCAGCCATGCTGAGCCTTTGACAGGGGTCTCTCATCAGAGGGCTGTAGACTTCTGCCTTAGCATACAGAATCCTCAGGTTTCAATTCCAAGGCCATCTCAGAGAGGTTTCTGAACAATCTAAGAAAAATGTGCTTCCTCCATTTCTCTCTACACATACAGAGCCAAGGTTTTGAGCTACTAGAAGAAAAGTTTTGATATGGCTATGAAATTGAGATCTTAAAAGTCAGACAAAGTAGGACTTTCCTTTTTTAATGTTACTTAACTTTTTTTCTGCTATGCTAGAGATCAAACCAAAAGACTCATGTATGCCAGCTAGCTAGACAACTGCTCCACAGCAGGGATGCACCACCAGCCTAACAGGACTTTAAAATAAAATTTAAAAAATAGAAAGGTATGGCTGAAATATTATCTGACAAGGAAAGAAAATACAATAGAGCACAATTAAGCATTTCTGAAAAAAATATTTTCTAATCTAACTAAAACAGTACTCCCCCCACACACCTTCTGAACACACTTTGTATGTGAGACAGACAGCAGGGACAGAGTGAGGGAGGGAAGGAGGGCTGCCTTTTGAGACAGGGTTTTACTATGCAGTTCAGGTTGGCTGGCTTTGAACTCACTTTATAGCCCTAGCTGGCCTCAAACTCAGTCTCCTGCCTCAGCCTCCCAGATGCGGGATTACAAATGTGCATCACCACGCTCCACTCTAATGCATTCTTGATACTTTCTAATACTCCAAACTTCCTCTCTTCGAACACACTGTTAAGTGACTGATCTCTCAAACCTAAAATGTCACTGCCCTATAAATAATATAAAATATCCATACCTCCAGATAAGGGTAGGTGAGAAAATATGTATTTTTTAGATCATAGGACACTCACCCATTTATACTTATCACAAAGGTGATTGAGTCCTCTACTCCTATTCCTATACATGTTCTTATTCAAACATATTTTCCCAGGCCACAGATAGCTCAGCAGACTAAAGTGCCTGCCTAACCTGGGTTCGATCCCCTCCATAGTATGCCAGTCCCACCCCCAGGGCAAGCTGGGATGGTAACTGACACTGGGTGTGATGGTGTGCCACACCTGTAAGTGCTTGGGAGGCTAAAAACAGGAAGATCACTACTGGTTCAATCTCTGTAGAGACCCTGTAGACCCTATACTAAAATACAAAAAAGAAAAAAAAAATCACCTGCACCCCCAGGCCGTGAGCATCATATGCAACCGTGTCTCTGGCACAGGAAAGCAGCCTAGGGCTCATGTTCTTAACATTCATCTCAAAATACAGATTGTTATCCAACCTGTGAAAATCCGACAAGCTGGATTCTTACTGGAACTTTTGTCTGTTTAACAAGACACATTCAGAAGAACTATCTGGCTAGCAACCACATTTCTTGCCAACACTGACATCTTGGCATCGTGCCCGTATTCCTTGCCAGGGTCATCCCCTCTTCCACATTCACACAGAGCACTCACACTCTTAGGTCTTGCTCACTTGCAGCAGAAAGGTCCCAGCTCGAGCCAGGCATGGTGGTGCAGGGGATCAAACTTCTTCGGATTTTTTTCTTCATTATTGCTTCTGGAGGGCTTCTGATTTATTTTTGTTTATGTATTTGGTACAGGATCTCACTATGTAGCTCGGACTTGTAGTGGTCCTCCTGTTTTCAGCCTCCCCTGCCCTAGGATTACAGACGCCACCTCAACAAGCCTGGGGGCAGAGGCAGCCAGGCATGTGGTGCAGAGGATCAAACACCATTCCCTGCACTTGCCCAAGCAGGCACTTAATCCACTGACCTATGCTAGCCCTAGACAGCTTCTTTTTTTTTTTTGGTCTTTTTGAAACAGGGTCTCACTACGCAGTTCAAGCTGGCCTGAGCTCACTTTTGTAGCCCAGTCTAGTGTTGAACTTGCAGTGTGATCCTCCTGCCTCAGCGCTAAGATTATAGGCATGTGCCACCATGCCCAGCAAGACAGATTTTTATTGCATAACCATTTTAAGAATTTACCTCAGTCAAGCTTGGTGACACACACCTGTAATTACAGCACTCTGGAGGATGAGGCGAGAGGACTGCTGTGAGTTCCAGGTCAGCCTGAGAGCCACACAGTGTAATCCTGTCTCTCAAAAAAAAAAAAAAAAAAGCCCTTTGTCAAACAGCATCCTTCAAAGATCTTCTCTGTCCATCTTATCAAAAATAACAATGTCATTCCTTTACTTCCTTATTTTTCTCAAAGTATTTATCAGCTGACTTACACTATACATTTATCTGCTTATATGTGCACTGTTCCTCTTTTCCACAAAATGCAAGTTAAATAACAGTAGGCATTTATTTGCCTACCTCATCCCTATCTAAATAGGATTTATCTATCTCTTTAAAATCCACCATGGGAGCTGGGGAGATGGCTCTGAGGCACAAGTGCCTGCTGGGCAAGTGCAAGGTCGTGAGTTTGAACCCCAGTCCCACCAAAAAAAAAATAAAATAAAAAATAAAATAAAATAAAATAAAATCCACCAATGCTGAATTCTTGCTCAGTAAACACACCTATCTTCCAGAAACTTAGTAACTTGTTATAGTTTCAGTGAACATGATAACGTTAACACAAATATGCCTCATCAATGCTATCCTACAAATCAGATCTTTTTTTTTTTCTTGTTTCAGAACTTTTTGTTTGTTTGGTTTTTTATTTATTTTTATGGCTGGCTCAGCCTGCCCCGAGGGCAGGGCTGGCGCAGCATGTGGTGCCGGGGATTGAACCACGGTCCCTGCAGCCACCTAAGCTTTCCTAGGCAGGCGTTTTAGACCACTGAGCCATCCTGCCAGGCCCCAGAAATCAGATCTTGAATATACATAAAAGAGAAATGAGTAAGGGTCAAAAATAGGTTAAGGGTTAGACACTCTTCTCATACATTTTCCACTATGTGTAGTGCAGTACTTCAAATCTACTTCCACTAATGCCCTTTCTTTCCCTGATCTATTATGCAGCAATTATTCCAAGGAGGTCCCCCCACGCCACACACACAAGCTGCAGCACTGCATGTAGCCCTCTTAGGATGGCACCTAATTTGCCTAAGCCATCTAATCTGCATCCCTACCTACCTGTCTCCTAATCACCCTACAAAAGGAATACCTAGTCTTCAAAATTGGCTCCAATGCTTTCTGCATAGAATTTTCCTTGATAATCCCACAAGAAATTATTTTTTTCAATCTGTGAGGGACCAGAAGGCAGTTGGTAACATATCTGAAGATTAGACCTTTTAAGTAAACCATTAGCAATACTACTTAATCTTTCTTGGCATTCGGCACATTCCCAGAGGACAAATGTTTTTAATGTCCATACATATCTTTGTATTCTTCATGGTGCCTTGTAGTAGGTGTCTATTTGTTCGTCACAGGGTCTCACTGCAGCTCAGATTCACAGTGGTCCTCCTGTCTCAGCCTCTCCAGTGCTGGGATGCAGGCATGCACCACCAAGCCTGGTTTGAGTGGCCAGCTCACCATGGGGCCAGCACAGCATGCAGTACTGGGCATCACAGCAGGATCCTTGTGTTTGCCAGGCAGGCATTCTGACCACTGGGCTATCTCCCTGGCCCTGTAATAGGTGTCTATAACAACTATTTTAATAAATAAATTCTACTTTGTCTCACTGCTTTATAGTTCCTTTTTTTTTTTTTGTCTTTTTGAGACAAGGTCTCACTGTGCAGTTCAGGCTGGCCTTGAGCTCACTTTTGTAGCCCAGGCTGGTCTCGAACTCGCACCGATCCTCCTGCCTCAGCCTCCCGAGTGCTGGGATTATTTTTTTTTCTCCCAAAATATAAGTTTCCAGGGCTGGGGAGATAGCTCCGAGGCACAAGTGCCTGCTGGGCAAGTGCAAGGTCGTGAGTTCGAACCCTGGTCCCACAAAAAAAAAAAGAAAAAAAAAAAATATATATATATAAGTTTCCACAGAGAAAAGTTGTGTTTCACATTTCAGTGTAAAGTTTGGATTCTCTTGGAGCTTGGCTACATGCACACTGCCTTCCTCCTCTTTCTCACTAGCTCTCATAGCAGAGACGGGGTAGCTACCAGCAAGGAGACATCTGTCTGCTAGTGAACAACCACGGAGGCAGCCAGGTGGGCAATACGAGACTGTGAGGCACGGTGAGCTCCAGGGAGAAGATGACCCAGCTGGAACCATCTCCAAGGACGCGAACTATCAATGGTTTCTAAGCAAGACATGGATATGGTCAGAACTATGTTTTGGTCTGGAGCTCAGAACAGCTTTGAGATAAAAATAGTGAAATCACTGGAGTTTAGGCTGTCCCAGAAAATGAAGTACTAATATAGAAAAGGGCTGAATATTAATGTCTGAGAAATAATTATATTGAGAGAAAGGGGTGGAGAGCACTGAAATCACACAGAGATTTGAGACAATAGCTCAAGGAGAAAATAACATCACAAAAGGCAAGAGGGAATTCCAGCACTCAGAAGACTGAGGCAGGAAGATCACCAGAAAGCAGCCTGGGCTACACACTGAGTTTGAGGCCAGCCCAAACCACAGTCCAAAAAAAAAAAAAGATAAAGCAGAGGAAGTGTGCAATAATACCAGAAACAAGGATAAATGTTACCAAAGAAGTCTTTCGTGTAGCAATCAGAAGATTGGTAGAACTCCTAAGACTTCATTCAGCATAGTGGGGTGGGGTAAATTAAGGAAAGGGTGAAAAAGTACAAGGCAGCAGGTTGGAGTTGCTTTTCCAAAAACTGTGACAGTGAATAAAGTGAAAAGGACACATGCTTGAGACAGAGGCACAGCACAGCTAAGGTTTATACAAGGATACACATAAACCTTTCCATAGGATGTAAATAAAACTGAAAATGAAATAAAGGGAGGACATGCCACCAAGTCCTGGGAGAACACTAAAGACTATGACACAAACAGTAGAAAATGGCAATAATGTAAGGAAAGCCTGAAAAAAATCATGATGTTACCAAGAGAATTAGTGGTACTCCAAACAGCTGGGTGATATACTACAAATTAAGAAGGTAAGGCTCAGCAAAACAATTTCTGAATAACTGCTGTCTATTGGAGGATATTAAACTGGAAAATAAAATGAGCACTAAAGCATTTTTTTCTTTTCTTTTTTGGTACTAAGGATCAAATATAGGACCTTGCGCTTGCCAGGCAAGTGCTTATGCTGCTATATCCCTGGCCCTGAAGGCTAGATTGTAACTACAAAAGGAACAAGTACATTCATTTGTTAGAAGTAATCTAAAATTACAGATGAAACTGTGGTACCAGAGATCTACCAATGTTCTAGACATACTCTATAAAACATAAAGTAGCAATATGTAGAGGTTCTTGGAGACATAAACCCCTACACAGCTATAAACTGTGTGTCAAAATACACTAAACACATCTGTATCTACACATTCTCAAAAGATTTCTAAGCTTCAACAATAGTCTACTTGTTTTAAACAATGTAATTTCTACAATCAAATTCCAATATTTAAAAAGAATCTAAACTACAATGGTTTCTGATATATAAGCTTCACATCAAGAAAGTTTCTCTTGTTTTGTTTAATTTTGTTTTGTGAGAGGATCTGTGTCTAGTTTTCCCCCCAAAGCCTCATGCAGTTATGGGGCAGATGTCTAGTTTGTGATTAATGCATGACTCCATGCTGGGATTATGGGTATGAGTGCTACACCCAGCAAGGGACAAATACAGCCTGAAAGCAACATAAGGGAGACAGACTTGCTTGCTGCGGTTGCTACGCCTCTCTTTTGATCTTGCTGTTTTGCTGTTTTCCACTGCCATGAACTGCTGCCCTCTGCCATGTACCAGTCTGCCTTGGAGCCAGCTAACTATGGACTGAAACCTCCACAAACTGTGAGCTAAATAAACCTTTCCTTCTTTAATTTGGACCATCGGGTATTTTGTCTCAGCAAGAACAGAAAAGTAACCAAGACAGAGTTTCACTATATAATCCAGGCTGGCCTTAAACTCACTTATGCAGTCTAGCCTTGAATCTAGAGCAATTTTCCTACCTCAGCTACTGGAGTTGGGATTAGGGGTATATCCCACCCCACCTGATTTCACATAAAAAGTTTTGAATGTTATATTTCAAAGAGTATTAGTTATTTCTCTGAATATTTTGCCATCTACAAATTCTAAGTTACTGGTAAATAAAGTATATGTGGAAAAAAAAGTATATGTTAAAAAAAAAAGTATACGTATTTTCAGCAGGACATGAAAGACATTCCTTTAGGATTATGGTTTATTCATCATTTTTCAGGTACAGTTATTTAACTGGTAACATTTTACAGTACTCTCATTTAAACCACATTTTCCATTTTAAACAGAGGCAATTGGGGCCTGGCAAGATGGCTCAGTGGTCTGAAGTGCCTGCTTAGGAAAGCTTGGGCGGCTGCAGGGACCGCAGTTCGATCCCCAGCACCACATGCTGTGCCAGCCCTGCCCTCAGGGCAGGCTGAGCCAGCCATAAAAATAAATAAACAAAAGTGCTGAAACAAGAAAAAAAAATTCTAAAAAAAAAAAAAAAAAATAGGCAATACTTTTTCAAATATGCTCTAATGAAAACTAGCTGTACAAAGTCAAAGGCATTTCTTAACAATGCCACTCCCCAGTTAGCCCTGTCACTATTCAAGACACCAACATCCTTGAATTTAAATAATCCTACAAATTATGTTATAGATCTATGTGACAGGTCTTCACTACATTTTGTCTGGAAGATAAACTTCAGTCTTCCTATTTTATGATTAGTCTTTTCTTCTTCTGGTTGTTTTGTTTTGAGACAGGGTCTCACTTTGTAGTTGACTGGCCATGAGCTCACTATGTAGCCCAGACTGGTCTTGAACTTGCAATGATTCTCTTGCCTCAGCCTCCTGAGTGCTGGATTATAGGTTTGCACCAAAAAGTTTGTTTCCCTTTGCAAGGTTTCTCTTCTTTTCTCCCACACTCTGTCCCCTAGCTGGGAATGCAAAGGACTGTTTTCAAGGTGTACAAGGGAGCTGTCCCCTGCTCTTCTAGGCACAGGAAGGGGGGAAAGAAGTAGGCTTGTTTTTCTTTGTAGCCACTAGTGTTCACTCTGCAGATATGCCTTGCCTGCCTTTTCATGTGCACTTTGCTGCCTGCTGTCCTCATACCCTAGTTTGTAAATGGCTCTTTGTTGGTCTGTACTGCTTTTGTTTACCATCATTTTTTAAAAAATCAACCTGGTTTCTGCTTATCCTAGTTTTATAAATAGCTTCTTTTCTTGGTTTATGTTTTGGATTTTAATGCTTAGACTAAGGGAACCCCATCACTGGTGCTTCTTTCCCTATATGTGATGTTGGGATTAATGGTGGTACTCTAGGATTATCACCAAAGAGAACTCTTTGAGGAAGTGCCCTGTGCACCTGGCTTGAGTGGCCCCAATAAGCAGGTGTCCAGCTTGCCTGGAATCATGTGACCAGACATGAGCTTATGTCAACTGTCTCCATCTTTTTCTTTTTTACTAACTGGCCTTATAAGCTAAGGCTCTAACTGTGAAGAGCAAGAGTGAGGAAACTCATTTTCAGTTTTTTTAACCAGCACAGAAGCCCTTGTTCATTTTTATATGCCCAAGGAACTGGGCACGGTGGCTCACATACTTATTATCCTAGTACCTAGGGGGCCCGGCGGGATGGCTCAGTGGTCTAAAGCGCCTGCTTGGGAAAGCTTGGGAGGCTTTGGGGACCATGGTTTGATCTCGGCACCACATGCTGCGCCAGCCCTGCCCTCAGGGAGGGCTGAGTCAGCCATAAAAATGAGTGAATAAACAAATAAAGATTCTGAAACAAGAAAAAAAAAAAAATCCTAGTACTTAGGAGGTGGAGGCAAGAGGATCAAAAATTTGAGACCAGCCTTGGCTACATTCTGAATTCAAGACCAGCCTAAACTGTACAGTAAGAACTGGCCTCAAAAACTAAAACAAAACTAAAAATGCCCAAGGCATTGGCCAGAAGCAAGCACCAACACTGCATTCTCCTCTGATCTGAGAGCCTGCCTGAGGCTTTTGTGCTTCCCTGACTCTTGTGCTTCTGCTTAAATCCCTATTAAGTTAAAGACTTACACCTGGTGCCTTAAGAGAACAACATTTAAGAGTTTAAAATCTAAAGTAACAGTAAATGTAAAAGATGTTTTCCCACATGACTTCTAGTTAAGTAGTCATCCAATGACTCAAAATACCAGCTGAGCTGTCAAGCAACTCAGACAACGATGCAAGGTGAACCTCGAAGGGGTTTAACCAGGTGATCAGGGAACTTTGCTTGGGGAAGTGCCCCTTTCATGGGAGTTAAAGCCCAGGTTAGGTCTAGAAGTGGATTCTGCCCCTTCTCCATAATGAGTTAATGAGTCCAAATATAGAGACCCCCTCTAGGTTCTCTTCTGTGCTTAATGACACAGGCACTGCTGGGACAGAGAAGTGTGTCTAGTCTGTGTTAGGATTCCATGTGGGACACTTAGTATAAAACCCAGGGGTGTCCTCCTACGTGACACACATCCTTACAGAGTGTGGGCTTCCTTCTAAGTAGCCCCAAGACAAGCAGATAAGAAATCTATTGTATCTCACAACCACATGGGATTTCACTGACATTGCCATTAAGCTAAATTCTCAAATAAAAGGTCTGAGGCTCACAATCTAAAACAGAAGCACTTTAAACTAAGCGGTAGTTACAATGTTTCTACTTAAAACACCAAAGATGGAATTCTTTATGCTCAGACTTTCGGAATCTTACCTCAAGAAATGCCCAAAAACTAAGAGGACGGCCTGTCCCACAATGTTCACCTATCTCTGAGAGAGATGAGAGTCTCTGAGATGTACAAGAGACTAGGAGCTATGCAAATGACTGGGGAGTAAGGAATTTCATCAGGGATAATCTACACAGCCTTTTCTATGTTCAGCAACTGGCACCCAGAGAAGACACAAGCAGAGCAGTGAGGACCATAGCTACTGCATTTGACAGTGCTTTAAATGCACTCAGGTCACCTAAAGAAAAACCCAGACACCTGGAAAAACTGTTTCAGGTACAACACTGGGTACTGGGCACAGTGCTGCACCATGCCTCCACCTGGCCCTACTCCACACGAGGCAGGTGATGCGCCAGACCCATGCCACTGGAGGTCTGATTGTGCCCACTCCCAGAGATGTGCAAGACCAGCTGGAACCCCTATTTTCTGCTGATGACTGGAGGGGTCCCTGGAATGTCAAATATGCCCTCCCCCCTAAGGAATCTGGGTACAATGATGTCATGAATAAGGCAATTCACCTCCTTATTGATACAGGAGCAGCTTGTTCTGTTTTGGCTTTCTACTCTGGAAAATTTGCCTCTAGATAGCCATAGTTAGGGCTGAGGTCCTTGTCATTTTGAAGGCCAAATGTTTAATCATGAGTTTCTTACTGTCTCAGTGCCCTGCTCCCTTGCGAGGAAGAATCAAAAGAGAGGTGCATAAGGCCTCCAGCATCTATCTAACAGACAAGTTACTAGAGACCCAGCTCACCCAAAATGAAGAATCTGCTCCAGCGAGCCTCTGGAGACTTAGACTTCGCTTCCAAAAGCAAGACTCTGCGCTGCTACAGATAACATGGAAGTCTGACCCACTTCTCATACTTGGACCCATAATGAAGGTAAATGGTCTTTCTCATTTCCTGGAAGGTTTCATTCTTCAACCTAGCCAGTGAGCCACATCACCCTGAAACAGTAGGATGTATAAGATGTAATCCTCAGAAGATAGGGCCTACCTAAACAGTTTGAAGAGGCTCTAAGACAGAGACTTCCTCTCTCTCAGCATCCCACACAGAATTATGGAGAACTGTGTTTCTCAGGGGGAAATAAAATAGAAGTGGGTAGCAAAGCAGACTGGGGAAATGTACGTGACCTGTTAATTACTAAAGATCCCGGAACATGTGTGTACAACAGTTATCATATTCCTGCAAGTGCACTTTTGCGGGCTTGAACAAGTTTTCGACAGACGAGCTGGATCTGACACCTGCACAGGGCACAGGACCCCAGCACACCTCCAAGGACCCACACTCAGAAACTGTCATGGGGCTCCCTGAACTGTGCACAGCATGAAAGCAGAGGCCAGCCGTGCAGAGCCAGCCGTGCAGAGCCAGCCGTGCAGAGCCAGCTGTGCAGAGCTCGCCATTGGGCTCTTCCTGACAGCCTAGCCTGCTTCTCCAGTGTCCTTTCCTGGCCTTTTCCTCTTTCACTTGGCCCAAGCAGAGCCATTTCTCCCCAGCTCACTTTCACTTTTTCCAATAAACTCGGCCACTGCTTTCTAATTATTCTGTTCAATTCTCTGTTCAGGATACAGTGTACCTATAATTCAACTCCAAAGGGAGAGGTGAGCAACCCTGAACCCAGCAGCTTTTAGTTGGTGAGACACTCAGAAGCAGGCTCTGGGTGACACCTGAGCTACACAGTGAGTTCAAAGCCAGCCTAAAATACAGTGTGAGACCCCGTCTCTAGATAGCCATAAAATCAACTAATTAAATAGGTAACATTTTAAAAATAAAATTACACTATATAATATTCATTTCTAAACTCCTTTCCCCAAAGTCAACATTTAAAAAGCACAATTTTATTGAAAGTTTTCAATGCATTTTTGGCATCTGTCTTCAAGTGTATACTAGTGACTACTGCTGTTTTTTTCATTGTATTATCATTTTACTTTATTAAAGTTATAGCATCTTTTTAATGTGTCTGATTCTTTTTATAGGCCATTTTTCTATACACTTAGGCAGTCTAATTCTATAAATTTACATTGCAGATGCAGGTCATAGTCTCTATAAAATAACTATCTTGACATTAAAGTAGCTTTACTCTTGTGTCTTCTCCAAAAATCCTTTGTGAGGCTCTGTGCAGAAAACAATGATTCACTCTTTTCAAACAGAATTTTATTTATTGTATTTTTTTTTTATTTTTAGGGAAGGGTCTCCAAGGCATTCAGGGTCTCACTACTAGATCAGACTCATAGTGATCTGACTGTTCACAGCCTCCCAAGAGCTGGGATTACAGGCACCGCCACCAAGCCCAGTCTCAACTGCCCTGGGGACCAGCGGGACTTGGACAGAAGGCCCAGGGATCAAACCCCCAGCCCTTGTGCCTGCTTGCAGGTGATTTGGCCAACCCTTTTCAAACAGAATTTTAGAGAACACCTTGTAAGTGAAAATTTCACAAGAATCAAGCATCCAATTATTATGATAGGTTTTTTTTTTTTTTTTGAGATAGTGTCCAAAATGGCTTTGAACTCAGAGATCTTTCTGATTCAGCCTCCCAAGTGCTAGGATTACAGTTGTGCGTGCCATCATGCTTGGCTTCATTTTGTGTGGAACTGGGGACGGCATTTGCAAGGCCCAAGCAGGAGAGGAAGGCCAACTTGGGCTATGGCACACAAGAGATCCTGTTTCAAAAAGTAAAATAAACAGGCATCCAGGGTTGGGGATGTAGCTCTCAGTGCGAAGGCCCTTGGTCCCATCCCTAGGATACGGGTGGGGTGGAGTGGGGTGACACCAGGACATAGTTTGTTTTTTTTGTTTTTTTTTTTAAAGACTAAAAATAGCAGAAACAGGGGCCTGATGGGATGGCTCAGTGGTCTAAAGCGCCTGCTTGGGAAAGCTTGGGCAGCTTCAGGGACATCGGTTCGATCCCAGCACCCCATGCTGTGCCAGCCCTGCCCTCCGGGCAGGCTGAGCCGGCCATAAAAATGAGTGAATAAACAAAGGTTCTGAAACAAGAAAAAAAATAAATAAATAAAATCTAAAAATTAAAAAAAAATAGCAGAAACAAAGATAGAAAAAGTTATAAGAGTACATATGGTACAGAATTTCAAAACCAGAAAAATTTAACAATGGTTATATTACATATTTTCATCATCGGATCAGTTTAGATTAACAGATACAGGTATTTAAGATTGATCAAAACAAACATTAACACTTTCTATAAACATTAATTTCTTTTAACAGTTGACACACTGCATATTGTGGGACCATAGTTTTAATCTTTTATTGCATATTAATTGAAAGTCAGAAGTGTTTCAAGCGTTTTTTACGTTTATCATCACAATGGCTGATAATTTCATTTTACTGATTTAAAAAAAAAAACAGCAACAGAAGCTGGGATTAAGGGGCTGAGGAGACAGTTCAGAAGCATAAGTGCCTGCTTGGCAAGTGAAAGATCCCAAATTGGATCCCTGGTACGGCTGGGAGAGAGGGAGAGAAAAGAGAAAGAACTCAAGACTAAGGCGAGGGTGAAAATTCAGCAATCTACTTCTAGACCTGCGCCGCCCCCCTTTTCGAAACCAGGGGGCTCACTATGTAGCCTGCAGGCTGGCCTCGAACTCAAGGCTGTCCTGCCTCAGCCTCCCGACCTAGTGCTGGGATTACAGGCCTGCGCTACAAGGCCTGGCATTTCTAGGCCCTTTTAAAACGAGAAACATTCCTTTCAGCAAAATTTGGTCTTCAACTTATCACACACAATATTAGGCAGTTAACGTAAGTATTCTATTTTAAAAACAGGAGAGCGAGATTTCAGTATATTTCCTATTATGTACCCACATCACCTAAAGACCTAACGCTGGGTCTGTGGGAGCGGTAACCTCCCCGTTCTATTTACATTCCCGGGGGTACTTTCTATCTCAGTCAGTGGGGTCCCGACAATATCCACAAGGCCAGACACACTCTGCAGCCCCCAATCCCCAAACTTGGAAAATCAGGCCGGAAAATCTGTGCCCCGGGGCCTGGGCGCCCAGGCCACCGGAGCGCCAACTCCGAACGTCTCCGGCGATAAGAACTTCGCTGTCCCCTCAGGGCTGGTCCCACCGGCCGGGGCGGGAGCGGGGCGAGGAGCAGCTTCTTGGGGACCAAAGGGGGCGACACGAGGCGGGAGGGCCGCGCCGGGGCCGGGGGCGCCGACGGCCGAGGCGCAGCCCGAGCCGAGCCCGGGGGCGCCGTCTGCTGGGGGGTCCCAGTACATCTGAGGGGAGACGGAGCCCAGGAGCGCGCGCCGCGCCAGCAGCCCGGGGGTGCCCCGGGAAGGCGCCGCCCCGCCGCCGGGCAAGGCTCTCAGCCCGGGACCCCCAGGCCGGCGCCCGCGCCCCAAGCACGGCAGGCGTGCCGCCTGGCACATGCTTGCCCTCCGCCGCGGCGCTCTAACTGGGGCCTTCCCAAGACGCGGCGCCCGGCGCTCCCGGAGCAAGTCCGGGCGGGCGTGAGGGTCTTACCTTTAACAGATTAGACGTCGCCATGTTCCTGCAACTTCGGCTCTCGCGAGACGCGGCGAGACTTGCGGCGCTGCGGGCCAGGCCCCAGGCGGAGGTCGCGTCCGCGCCGCGGCCCGCGGCCCCAGCCACCCCCGCGGCGGGCGTCGACGGCGTCGCCGGCACCCGCGCTTCGTCCCGCCGCCCCCCTACATGGTCACCCGCGGCTCTCCTCACGGAAGCGCGCATATACACGTTCGGGGCGACGGCAGCGCCGGACGGGACGACGGTCACGGGAGCCGACCTGGGTCGGAGCAGGGAGCATCGACGCCTCAGCTCCTCTCTCCTCGGCAAGAGCCTCCGCAGCTGCACCCGCAGCAGCCAAGACAGCCGCCGGCAACGAACCCGGCTCGGCACGGGCCGGGCGGCTCAGGGTCCCGGCTGTGTCACGTGACGCGGGGCGGAGCGCTCGGGAGCGAGCGAGGGGCCTGGAAGCCAGCGGGCCCGAAGGCCTCTGCGAACGCGCCCTCTGGTGGCGGAGGTCTGCATGTCCCCGGGCCCGCGCCCAGGTCTCTGCTAGTACGTTTATCCCAGGCTCCCAGCAACTTTTCTGGAAGAACTGGCCTAGGGCGGGGTGTAATAGTTCACGCCTGTAATGTCAATATTTCAGAGGCTGAAGCAGGAAGGTCGCTGTGAGTTCTGGCCCACCTGGGCTACAGAGTGAGTTCAAAGCCAGCCTGAACTGCGTCGTGGAACCTTGTCTCAAAAAAGCAAAAACTGGCAGAGGGAAGGCACCCAGTAAAAATTATTGAACGAATAAATGAATGCACAGATGTATTAATTATTAATATTGCTAGGCAAGAGACCTGTCTGATAATCTATAAAACAGTATTCAGGGAATAAATATTAACCTTGTATTTCCCAAAGGCAGATTGCCCTAGAATACCCTAAGCCATTGGTGGTCAACTGGCATAGAGACCAAGCTACCATACTGATAAACTACTAGCATGCTTGCAACAGCAACGACTACATTAATGGTGAAAAAGCGCACCAAGTGCAGACTTACCTTTCAATAAAAAGCTGAATCATTGAAAACTCATATTTTAAGACAAAATAGGTTGTGTATGAATTGGGTATTTTTGTGTGTGAATTAAAAACCTCAGTAATGCTGGGCATGGTGGCGCTTACCTGTAATCCCAGCACTTGGGAGGATGATTGCAGAGTTGGAGACCAGTCCGGGCTACAAAGTGAGCTCAAGGCCAGCCTGAACTGCATAGCAAGACCTTGTCTCAAAAAGACATAATAATAATAATAATAATAATAATAATAATAGTAGTAGTAGTAGTAGTAACAGTAATAATAGCATAAAATCTCAGTATTCAGATTTAATTGCTCTGTTAGCACTTTGCAATAAAGCTTGCTCTCTGAGATGTTCACTTTCACTGCCCTAAACGACATCCCCCGTTTTATTATTCCAACTACAAGCCATTAGCCAAAGGAAGGGTGTATAATTTCCATGCAGAGGCTATGAGACAGCTGGTGTTCTGTTAGACAAGGTTATAAACAGTATTTGTTCATCCCTTCATCATGTGTAGAAATAAATGAGAACCCTGGAATAAATGGAAGCACTAAGCCTTCTTATAGAATGTAGTAAGAACTTCTTTGAGCACCTGTATGTCATGGCACTGGAATATGGGACTGAATAAAACACAACAAGACCTCTTACTGTCTTGGAGTTTATGAAGGGAGCTCAATATTAAGCATAATTAAATAATCAAATACAAATGCCTTCCATTTCTGTGGCGTCCACATCTGTGACTTCCACCAATTACAGGTACAGAATAGTTGGGGGGGAGAAAAGACATTTGGGGAAAATGTGGGTGTATGTTCAACTTCCCTTGTCATTCCCTAAACACAAAAAGTGTAAGAACTACTTACACAGCATGTAAAAGTAGCATTATGCTGTGGAATTGACACTATCATAATCTAGAGATGATTTAAAGCATGCCAACAAATTATATGCAAATAACACACCATCTTATATGTAGGCTCAAGCAGCAAGGATTTGGGGTCCTCAGCGACTCTGGAACTGACCTCTTGGGAATATGAGAAATGACTATATTGCTTAAATGCAGCTATGATAAATAACAGGAAGGAAAAGTACAATTTACGCTTCAGAGGGTTTGATAAGGAGAAGGGTAATCTAATCTCCATTCATCCAAACTACCTATTCCTTACTAGAGGAATCTTACACCTGAACCTTAGTGATTACTTTTGAAAACTCCATTTCCCCATTCCACTGTATAATCAGAACATCTCATTCTGCTAACTTTTCAATAGCACTTCCTACAACTCTTCTGTGAGTTCTCTGTTTCCATTGACACCACGACTTCCTTCTTATCTGTCACCCTCGTGTTTACTTTCTTTCTCATCAAATTTAGATGCCATGACCTCCCATTATGAAAGTGTTTCAATGTGTGAAATGTCTAATCCCAGGCATGATGCAAATCTGTAATCCCAGGCTGAAACAAGAGAATCACCACAAGTCTGAGGCCAGCCTGGGCTCAGTTGTGAATTTAAGACCAGCCTGAATTACATAGCAAGACTGTTTCAATAAGCAAAGCAAAATGATTAAGTTAACTATTTAGAGAACACAGCACATAGTATAAAATCTAGAACATGCTCAGAGGAGTACAATCCAAAGTAAGTCTTGTACTGTCTGGGGTGGTGAAATGCCCTACTGTGGCAGGCCCTGGGTTATTAAAGTATAGTGCTTTCTTGGAATAAGTGCTTGCTTGGCAAGCACAAGGTTCTGAGTTTCCCTGGTACTGCAAAAAAAAAAAAAAAAATATATATATATATATATAATATAAGGGATATATATATATAAAATATAAGGGATATATATATATATATATATCGAACCCCGGTCCCTGCAGTTGCCCAAGCTTTCCCAAACAGGCGCTTAGACCACTGAGCCATCCCGCCGGGCCCTTCATCCCCGGCACCACATGCTGCGCCAGCCCTGCCCTCGGGGTGGGCTGAGCTGGCCATAAAAATGAGTGAATAAACAACAAAAGTCCTGAAACAAGAAAAAAAAATTTTTTTTAAATTCTAGAGTTCACAAATCTAAGCAATGAAGCCATGCCAACACTGATACCTAAGCGTTGCTGTCTTCCCCTAGCAGCCAGCCAGCCACCTTCTCACCCCACCTGCTTGTCCTGCTTTGTTTCTTTTCAGGGCCTGCTTCATCTTTTTTTTTTTTTTTTTTCTTTTTGAGACAGGGCCTTGCCAGGTAGCTCAAGCTGGCTTTGAGCTCACTTTGTATTGTAGCCCAGGCTGGTCTCGAACTCACAACAGTCCTCCTGCCTGAGCCTCCTGAGTGCTGGGATTACATGGTGGCGTGCACCACCATGCCCAGCAACAGTTTTTCCTTTTTTCTTTGGTACTGGAAATTGAACTCAAGACATTGCACCTGCCAGGCATGCGCTTGTGCCCCTGAGCTATATTCTCAGCTCCTGCTTCAATTCCAGCTCAGCCTTTCTTTTTTCCACACATGTGTAATTGCATCTACTCGTGAGGCTGAGGCGGGAAGATCACAAGTTTGATGCTAACCTGGGCAACTTAGACACTATCTGAAAATAAAACTTAAAAGGACTGGGACTTTATTCAGTACTCCCGGGATTCAGTTCCCTGTGACTAGGGAAGAAGGGACTGAGGACCTACCTAACAGGTCTTCCTACTGGGAATGGCAGTAAAGACACTCTAACACAATAAACTCTAGGTGGTGACATTTAGAAACCATGTGGATCTGGGCATGCTTCAGAGTTCAAGGAATTCCTACAAGTCAGTGAGAAAAAGACTAATAATAACCCAGTGGAAAAAATGGGCAAAGACTAGGAATAGCTAATTAAGAAAAACAGTTAAATATAATGGCCAAAAAGCACAGAAAAATGCTCATTATTGGCCAGGTGTCATGGTGCATGCCTATAATCCCAGCACTTGGGAGGCTGAGGCAGGAGAATCATGTGAGTTCAGAATCAGCCCAGGCTATGAAGTGAGCTCAAGGCCAGCCTGAACTGCATAGTAAGACACTGCCTAAAAAAGACACCAAACAACAAGACACCAATATTAGAGAGGGAGAGAGACAGAGAGACAGAGAGAGATACAGAGACAGACACAGACACAGACCACAAGGACATGATCATCATAGCATGTGAGCCAGGAGTGATCTATAGGGTTATGGAGATAGCTGTCCTCTTATGAGTATGGTGTGTTGTCCTTCCCTTGTAGAGATTTTTTACAAGTTTTTGTTGTCCATAATAAAGAACTGGTCATTGGAGGGCAGCTCACTTGAGACCCCCTTCCTGTCCCTCTTCAGATAGGAGCTTTCTTTCCCCCAATAAATCTATTCTGCTCATAAAAAATAATAAAATAAAGAACTGGTTGAAACATGCGAAAGGTAATAAGAAATAATCTCTGCAGAGGGGTAGGAGGATGGGGAAAGAAACAAATTATATCAGGTATGGGAACAAATTCTTTATGATGAGTGCCATTATATCTAAATATTTGAATATAATCTGAAAGGAAAAAATTTAGAAGTCTTTTGTTGTTTTTGAGGTCTTCTACATAGAAGTTTCATGTCACCCATAAATAACAATCTAACTTTTTTTTTTTTAATTTTATTTATTTATTTATTTTCTTGTTTCAGAACCTTTAGTTTGTTTATTCACTCATTTTTGTGGCCGGCTCAGCCCACCCTGAGGGCAGGGCTGGCGCAGCATGTGGTGCTGGGGATCGAACTGCGGTCCCTGAAGCCGCCCAAGCTTTCCCAAGCAGGCACTTTAGACCACTGAGCCATCCCGCCAGGCCCCGATCTAACTTTTTTTCCTGTCCTTATTCCTTTCATTTCTTTATCTTGTGTTGCTCTGGCTACTGTTTCCAGAACTACGCTGAACAGGGGTAGTGATAGTGGACATTCTCATCTTGTTCCCGATTTTGGAGTAAAAACTTTCAGTTGTTGACCACTTAGTAAGAGGTTGGCTGTTGGTTTGTTATAGATGGCTTTTTAGAAAACTTTTTTTTAAAAATGTGTTTTGTACAGAGTCTCACTATGCAGCTCAGACTCATAGTGATCCTCCTGTTTTCAGTTTCCCCAGCATTGGGGTTACAGGTGTGCACCACCACATCCAACTCGGTGGCCTGGAGGCGGGCTCGGTGCAGTATGCAGTACCAGGGATAGAATCCTCAGGCACTTAGTCTGCTGAGCTATTTCATAGGCCCTATTATAGATGTCTTTTATCAGATTAAGATGAAGACCATCTATTCCAATTATCTGTAGGGTTTTTATGATGAATAGATATTAAAATTTGTCAAACACATTTTCTGCATTTATTGAAAATGTGGTTTTTGTCTTTGGCCCTGTTAAAATGATGCATTACATTAATTGATTTGCATATGTTAGACCATCCTGGCATCCCTGGGACGTATCTGACTTGGTCATGGTGTACAGTCTTCTTGATGATTTGCCGCATTCTATTTGCCAGTGTCTTATGGAGGATTTTTGTATCTATGCTTATGAAGGAGATTGGCCCATGGCTCTCTTTTTTAGTTGGATCCCTTTTTGGTTTCAGTGTAAAGGTTGCTTCCAGGAATGAATTTAGAAGTATTCCTTTCTTTTCAATTTCATTAAAGAGTTTAAGAAGTAATGGTATTAAGCTTTGTCTAAATTACTTGCAGAATTTATCAGTGAGTCCACCAGGGCTTTTATCTGTTGGTAGGTTTTTAATTACATCTTCAATTTCACTGACTGATACTGATTTATTTATAATTTTTATGGCTTGATTCAGCTTTTGTAATTCATATGTGTCTAGGAATCTGTTCATCCCTTCTGTGTTTTTCATCTTATTAGAATGCATGTACTCAAAGTCCATACTGATGATCTTCTGGATTTCTACAGTGGTTCATTCTACTGCACAGACTTTTAGGGGAATTTTTAATTTCCTGGCTATCTGTTCAAAATGTTTCATGGATTCCATTTCTTTCCTATTTAGGAGTTCATGATTTCCATCATTTTCCTAAACTTCTCAATTTTTTTTTTTAATCTCTATCTGCCCTAGAATCCCTGAGCAATAGGTACCATCTTTGTAGTTATCAGAGAGATTATTTCTGATTTGATTGTTTTTTTAGAGCCTCATTCACCTGCTTTTTTACCTTTGCTGTGAGCACTTCAGAGCTTTCAGGCTGGGGGCTTTCAAACTGTGGCACCTCAGTGCCCCATGGGTTTGCCTTTGGTGAACTGGAAGTCTGAGGTTGCATCTTGCTTAAGTGTTTCTCATTTTTAATTTTTAAAGAATGTAATTCTTGGGTTGATGCTTATAAAATGCTTGCAGCATATAGCTCTATTGCTAGTATTTAGGATCCTTAGGAAATGATTACTTCTTAGTGATGTCTTCCCGGTGTAGCTGGCTTTTAGGTTCTAAGTCTGTTGCAAGATTTTGTTTCCTCAATTTATTGAGGATAGGAAGTTGTCACCTGTTTGATGTAGCCTCTGGTTCTTTGGCACTGGCACTGGCACTGGCACTGGCCTATTTGTTTGTGACACTCAACAATGTGTTTTGGTATATCAGGAAGAATGACTGATTAGAACCATTGTGTCACCTTGGCTAAAGTACAATCAGCAGTAACAGTACAATGAAATACCTAGAAAATGACAAACTGCGGTAGCTATTAATTTGTTATCTTTAACCCTATGAATTAATTTGTGGTTATATAACAAAATCTCAAATAAACCAGAAAATTGTATACAGTAAATATGTCCTTAGTGTGTCAATTTTACTATTAGGGGAGAGAATTTAGAAGTAGTTAAGGGGCTCAGGACATAGCTTGGTGATCTAAGTGCCTGCCTAGAAAGTGCAAGGACCCAGGTTCGATCCCTGGTACCGCATGCCATGCTGAACCTGTGCTGAGCCTGCCCCTGAAACCAGGTGTGGTGGTGCATGCCTATAACCCCAGTGCTGGGGAGGCTGAGGCAGGAGGATCACTACAAGTTTGAGCTTCATAAGATCCTGTACTAAATAAATAAATACGTATTTTAAAAAGTGGTTAAAAGGAAAAAATAGAGAACCAGAAAAACAATAAGAGGTTAGAGGAAAGGCTGGAGGACAAAGGTAGAGTACATGGATTACACAAACTCGGGGGAACTGGTGACTGTATGGTTTCTTCTATAGTGGCAAGAGAAGTAGGAGAGGGGCCTGGCGGGATGGCTCAGTGGTCTAAAGCGCCTGCTTGGGAAAGCTTGGGCAGCTTCAGGGACCGCGGTTTGATCCCCGGCACCACATGCTGCGCCAGCCCTGCCCTCGGGGCAGGCTGAGCCGGCCATAAAAATGAGTGAATAAACAAATAAAGGTTCTACAAGCCGGGCGTGGTGGCTCATGCCTGTAATCCCAGCACTCGGGAGGCTGAGGCAGGAGGATCGGTGCGAGTTCGAGACCAGCTTGGGCTACAAAAGTGAGCTCAAGGCCAGCCTGAACTGCATAGTGAGACCCTGTCTCAAA
>PVJA010019561.1:0-38245 GCA_004027025.1 Myocastor coypus | reverse complement strand
AAGAAGAAGAAGAAGAAGAAGAAGAAGAAGAAGAAGAAGAAGAAGAAGAAGAAGAAGAAGAAGAAGAAGAAGAAGAAGAAGAAGAAGAAGAAGAAAAGTCATCACATTGACATTTTTAACATAACTGGACAGGACTGAAACAGGACACCATGGGTAAGCAGCAACTGGGAGGTCCTCAGGTCAAATCCCAGGTCTTTGTGGAACTACAGAAAGAAAAATCCCTGGGAACCAGGCATTCAGAGGAAATTAGAAAGCATTGCTAGGGAGAGGCAAGTCAATGAGACAGAGTGGGAGAATAGAAGCTCCCACCCACTTTGGACTTCAGGCATGAAGTTGTGGATTCAGAATCCGCACTTCATCCAGTGCTGGAAGCCTGAGAGGATGGGCCCCTCCCATGGCCTCTCCGTCACCTATACCTTTCTTCTTACAGCCTGCCAGCATCAGCATGTGCACAGCCAACTCAGACAGCCATGGAAGGGTTGTATCTTTTGGCCTGCATTATAAAAGCTTCTGCTAGTGTCTGGTAAACATAAGATAAGAGATTCATAAATATGAAATTCTTTGAATGTCATGTAAAAATATGTGGATGGTTGGATGGACATCGTAATGTGCTGCTCAACCTGCCATTTCTTTCTTTCCAGTCTACCTTTTACAGCATCAGAGACACCACCTTAATGACAGAGTACAGCGTACCTTAGTTCATCCACTAATTCACTCCATCCCAAACAGAGATTTTCAAGGGCTTTTATTTCCAAAATATTCAGTCAAGCTCTTTAACACAGAATTAAAATCTGAGGCCCACCCCCATCTGATGGAATCCTCCACTCACCTGTAACTCTACCCGCACCAGCCACTCACTTGGTACTCCGGGAAATCACCTCCCTTTACAAAAGTCACCACCTTCCAATGCTTCATAGGTGAGGTTAAGCTCACTGAACACACATCTCCTCAGACTCTCACCCACCTTCTGCTCTTGACCACGGATGTCCACTTGATGTCACCTTCACAACTTTCACCTTTTAGAAATGGCCATCTCTTTGGAAGGACTCTCCTAGGGCACTTTGTAGTACAGGTTTTAAGGATGACTGACTCTACCTTACTTACTCATAGCCTGTTGTTACTTCTTGACTTCCACTAAGCAGTGCATTGCTTGAGGGCAAGGGCCGGCTTTAACCGTTCTTACCCAGCTGCATCACCTCGTTGTGGCTTTGGCCACAGCAGACTCCTTTCAGTGGCTGTCTGACTGGATTGACCATGACAGGCATGGCCATCTTTGCACAGTGTGGTAGTAGAGAAAAACAAGAAGGCACATGTTCTTTACCCCTCCTCCAATTCCACACTTTTCCATACCAAAATACTTTTTAAAATATTTACTATCATACAAGCATCCCTTTAGCTTAACTATCCTTGTCTTCAAAAAAGCAAAATGCAGACCCTTCTTTGAGAACAATACTCAGTTCTGTGGTCACACTTCTAAGTAAGAACACGTGTATCAGCTCTTTTCCAGGAAGCAGATTCTCAGATGAAGAGTCAGATGCTTCTGAGCTGTGAAGTGCCCCCAAAAGACACAAAGATGGGAGGCTGGGAACACCAAGATAAACTCCAGCCGCTTCGTAATCGGGCCCAGACCAAGCCTGACTGGTGGTCTCCTGCAGTCTCCTAGGTGGTCCATCAATGCATTTCTTAAGGAATTCGTGTTTATAATATGACTTTGCCTTTGTTTTTGTTTCTGGAATAAATTAATCATTTAGTTAGGATAGTAATAAGGATCAGACACGGCCTTTCCACAAAAAGCAGTTCCTCTGTCTTATTAGTACTTAAGAAAAGTAGGTGAAAGACATTCCCTGTGCGGTCTTTTCCTCTTTCAAAGAAAAAACTGACACAGAAGGAAATGTGTGAAACTCTCTTCTTCTCCTGGTTTTACAGTTCCTCTTGTCAGCATTGGGTTTTCAGTGGACTTGCACATGTCCCATGATTTCTGGCCTCTACAGTACCTCTTGCGATTATTTTCACATATATCTAAAAAGATTCTGTCTCCTTCATCTTTCCTAAGATGCTAATTCTTTCTTCAAAATTCAACCCAAATAACACTTCTCCCCAGAAGTCTTCTCCAGTCCCTCCACGGAAGGGTAGGCACTCCTCTGTGCTCTCACTTACGCTTTTCTTGAAACCAATGTCACAGTAACTGAATGTGGACATTTGTATCTCTATTGCAGTGGCTTAGTACAGTAGGGTAAAGCATACCACTCCTAAGCATACTAACTTAATCCAACAGCAATCTTTTTCTTCAGGATTTTATGGGTGAACTAGGTTTCAGCTGGACAGTTCTGCTGCTTGGGGTGGGGGGGTAGTAGCTGAGATCCATCCTGCAGCAGATTTAGGATGGGATGATGCCCAGAGTCAGAGCCAAGCTGCCTAAGACGACTGCTCACCATCCAGAGTATGCACGGCAGTTGTCCCCCGCAGGCTGAACCTGGGCTTCTTACAACATAACTGCTGCTTTTCCAGACAAGAAGGTAGAAGGTCACCAAGCTTCTCAAGGGCTAAGCCAAGGACTTATGTAGTGCATCCACTTTCACATTTCACTGAATAAAGCAGGTCTTGCAGGTCAGAGGGAGTCTCTACTTCCTGACAGGAGGAGAGGCAAAGTAGGAGGGACTGCCTTCCATCTATAACCCTTTCCTATCCGGGAACGCTTCTCAGGCTGGAGTACTGGAGGTTTCTAAAAGAAGTGGAAAAAAAAAAAATCTTTGGTAACAATAGTTTGGGAAAATGGGAAGGATGAGATGCATCAAAAGGATTTTAAAATAAAAAGTTGAACAAAAAGATTCCTTAACCCACATTCGGAAGTTTCAAATGATTTTGACTTCAATGGGGCCCAGACAGAATAGGAAGAAGAGAGGAAGAGCCTCAGATTTCATCTGTATTTCTTCAGATGCCTAAGGAGAAAAGGCTTTTATTAAAAGGATTATGAAAACGTGAACTACTAAAAGTTCTTTTGAGATGCAAAATCACCCACATTTTACGACAACCCAAAAGCACAACCAACCAGCGCAAGGCAATTTCATGTCAGGACTCGGTCACTTGACACATTTAAATAGATTTTGATAAAATATTGTTACACATGAGCTAGTAGGATATAGCCACTGGGAATCCAGGTGCTTGGCCCCGATATGAAATAGTGCACTTCATTTCCTAAAATCAAGGTTTAGGCCATGAAAGAAAATAGAAGCTTAACAACTAAGCCAGCTAGATCATCAGGAGAGTTTATAATCGTGTTCTTATTACAATAAGGAAATCATTACTGCTGTTTGCAAATGTAAAGGTGTCTTTCCAGAGTGAAATTTCATAGCATAAATAGCCCAAATGGGTCCGGCGAAATAGACCAGCAGACTAAGCCTAGGCAAGCTTAGCCAAGTTCAGGGACAACAGCTGGATTCCAGCACTACATGCCATGCCAGCCCTGTCCCCAGAATGGGCTGAACCAGCCGGAATCTTGCCATGGTGGCACATGCCTATAATCTTAGTACTGGGGAGGCTGAAAGCCGGAGGATTACCATGAAGACAAGCTACATGGTGAGGCCCTGAAACAACCAAATACATGAGAAAAAGAGAGGAAAGAGAGACAGAGAGACAGAGAATTGATTTTTTCTCTCGTTTTTTTTTCAAGTTGAGAATTGATTTTTAAAAATAGTAAAAATGTTAAAATTTTTGTCTAGCCTTTGACTTATAAATTCACCTAAAAATCTGTTCTAAAATAAATACTCATAGGTGGGCACAAAGTTATCATTATAAGATGTTTGACATAGCGTTATTTATTTTTTTCATTCATTTAATGGGAAAAAAGATAAAATAGCAATGAAACAGCTTCAAAATAAGTTAATAGGATGGTTACAATAACTAATACAATGCATATTGTTGTCTTCATAGTATTTATTCAGAGGACAAAGTGCAGACCTGATATCTTGTCTAAACAATATTAGTACAAACTTTTATTCTCAGTGAACTAAGAGAAAGTAGCTGTATATCTAGCCTAACTCATACATATATTTTTTTTTCTTTTTAAAGTTTCTAATACTAGCAGAAAATATCATATCATGCCTTATAAGTAGATTGTAAGTCAAAGATACAGTATGAATCATAAAACAAAAATTATAGTTAAACAATGTTGAGAAAATTAATTAAATATTAATTTAAATTAAATATTTCAAAAGAATGCTCCAAAATTCACCTCAAATCATGAGTCCAACTTAGAGGACAGAATGTTGTGTATCATATGTATGAATCTGTGCCCAACTCAGAGTAGTCACATAGTATTTGAATAGGTTAATATATACAAAGATATCAACTAACAAAAAGTTTCTATGGTAGTAAAGAATTACTAAGAATAAAACATAACATAAAGACTGGAGTGGCAAATATATGACCAGAACTTCTATCAGTTTGGGGATAAGATATTGCACAAAAATTCTAGTATGTAGTGGGCACAGACAGTGTCCGTGATGCTTCCTGGTGGCCAGGTGTCACTTGTGGGTCTGAGCTACTGCTATTACCTTAATATCCACCCTGTAGACCCAGACAGAAGCATGACCCATAGGGTACAGGAGAAGTCCATTTGTAGAATATGTTGATGGACATATTGTGCTGCTGTATACAAAGGACTAGTTGAAAGACTGCTTTGTATACCTCTTTTTTCTCCTGTGTTTAATTATTTGCCCTATTGGTGGGTTCTTTCCATTCTCCTTCATAGAGTTGAAGTTATTTTGATCCCTCTCTAAAATATCTTTTAATAAACTGTAGGGTTAACTTTGTCACCATGAAGTTCATTGTATTGACTCCTCCTTTCTCTTTGATGCCTATTAGTCTTATGTTGTTCATCTTTGCATCACTTTGCAGATGTTTAATTATTTTTTCCTGCATCCTAGTTGTTTTTAAGAGATCTTTTCTTATCTTTTCACTTGCTGTAATGGTGTCTTTAAGGTCCAAAAGTCTAGTTTCATTTTTATTGAAAAGGTTCTGCCAGCTTGTGATTGAGGTTTTAATTTCCTGTAGAGCACTTTGAATCTGCTTCATGTATTGTATTACTTTACTATTGCTTATTCAAGGATTCCATCATTTTTCTATTCCCTATTTTTCTATCAGTGCCTTCTTTAGAAGAACTTAGTACTTATTTCATTATAGTTATCCTTTTTTTTTACTTGAGAAATTATTTTTGATCTGATTTCCTCTATGCCTCTCTGTAGTTGTTTCTTTACTTCAGATGTCATTATTTCAAAGACTTCAGGGAAATCTTTCAGGGATTTTGTCACTTTCATTAAAAGAAGTATTGTATGTTTTAAATGAATGAACGATGCAAATACATGAATCACTGATTTCCTGTAAGAAACTCTTTGTAATAGCGTCCTAGATGACCTGAGGTTGCATAATTATGGTCTCTGCTATGTCTGCTACAAAAAAAAAAAAAAAACTAGCAACGAAGAAATTCTAAGGACAGTACTTGACAGAGAGAGAGAGAGAGAGAGAGAGAGAGAGAGAAGAGAGAGAGGAGAGAGAGAGAGAGAGGGAGAGAGAGAGGGAGAGAGAGAGAGAGGGAGAGAGAGAGAGAGAGAGAGAGAGAGAGAATTGGAGAAAACTTTAGTGAATAACCAAACACTGGGGGAAAGACTAGTCTAAGAACAGCTACATGAGAAAACTCAAGGACAGAATTTTGAGCAACACAAATATATGAAGAACTTCAGTCTCCTCTCTGCCCACATGACCTCTGATTGCCACATGTGGCATTTCCCAGCAGAGTGCTCCACGTCATGTAGGAAAAGATCCCTAATGACGAGACAAAGCACTGCCTTGTGTCTGAAATCTAGAAGGCACAACCTCACCCAAGCATTCCATATTTGACTTTTTTATTTTAATGTCTTACTATCTTTTAAGACAAAGAATTCTCATTTAGTTTAATCCATAGCTCTCGCTTTCGGAGCCTGTCCTGTGTGTCCGCAGGACCACCTGCCTCTCTGCACCTCTTGTCTGCCTACCGCCAACTCCCAGCTTCTCCACCTGCGTATTGAATTTCCCCCTTATTACCCATCCATCCCTGGACTTTGAGAAATAGTTTACAAGAGAAGTGTTTCATACTTATGCCAGGTATTTGGCCAGTCCTCTAAAGACAGCCTGCTTTTAACTCATGGACCTCCTTATCCACACCTAGATGGTGTCTCTCATTTTGCATGTTTGCTGAAGGTACCCATATATCATTTTGTTAGTAGATTCTCCTTTGGAACTGGAATATGAAGTTCAAGACAAAGCCCTTTTGTGTGTGTATACAAAATATCTATCATTTTTTAAAAATTTATTCTGATTAATGTTTATGTGAAAGAAATAGCAATGAGACAGTCTCACAGTAAGTTAGAAGGCCAGATATAATAATATATCATAAGATACCTATCCTTATACTTTCACTTTGGGGTTTATTTTCCTCTCTATGAATTTTTCAAGCTTACCAAAATCTGGTATTCCAGATGATTTCTCTTGTTACCATCCATAACATAAACCAAAAATCCTCACCAATAAGTATCTACAACTACAGTATTGTTCTTAGCAGGAGCTCAGAAGCAAAAAGGATGCTGAACTCTTGACTTGCCTCCTATTGCGTTGAGATTCTTCTGCTTCCTAGGAAACACTAGGAAAGACTGTGTCTCCTAGGTGCTATTTGGAAAATAAATAGCACCTCAACTGTAAAACAAGATCCTGCCTTCACAGAGTTCACATTCCAGAAGGAAAGAGACAATACGCAAAATGCTTAAACCAGACAATGTCTAGGAGAGGTTTGTACCATTTTTTATTCCAGACAAATCCTTATACGGGCTATTCTTCCTTGTCCTTTTTCTTTACATGATGATGTTCAATAAAGAACAATTCACCAAGCCCAGGTTGAGATGTACATTTGGAAAAAAAGTGCCATACATTGTGCCAACCCAACACCCAGCAATACAGATTTCTGGTCTCTCTGGTGTCCTAACATCATCCAATCTTCTTTATGAGAGCATTCATGGAATAACAGGGGTCAGAGATTTTATAAAATACACCCATTGCCCATCCTATAATAAATGCAAATCTAGTAGCAAATTTGAAGCATCACATGAACTCAAAAGAATCTGCCCATCCAATAACTTGCATTGAGGCTAATGATCCTTTATGACATACAGCACAATCTTCTCACCCTACTGGCTCAGAGCTGCCAAGTTAGGTACAATAGAAAAACAGTACACAACATACAAAGCCCCAAGTCACCAAATTTATTTCTCATTTTAAGAAATAGCCATTATACAGTTTTGCTTCACCTATCTTTCATTTTGTAAATTCTTGGGCCCTAAAACAAAGAATGATGAGTGGCTGATAAATACCCCACTAATAGGTGCATGCGCACGGTTGCACACACACACATACACGTGGGTACACCTTCTCTACTAACTTTTAGAAATTTCGTGCTTAGACTAAAGAGATATTTGTTGCTCTGTATTTTATGCCTCTCTGGCTTTCCTAGATTCCCAATTGGAATTCAACGAAAGCTCTTATTTTGGGAAAGATTTTTATTGAACATGATAAGTGCAAACTTCATGATTAGCGTTGACTTGGAAAACTTAGGACTTTAGGCCTCCCCTCCCCAACGTATGCCGTGGGATTTCCTTTTCCTCTCTCTGGGTTCATCCTCTCCTCCACTCTAATAATGGGTGGGTAGCGGTAGGAATGCCAACTGCAACTAAAGCCCCAGCGCCTCTCAGGCTGGCACCCAGGCAGAGTTTCCAGACATCACACCCTTTCTGTTTGGGCTCCAAAAAGTTCAGTCTCTCTCACTAGTAGCATGCAGTGTGTTGATTGGCTGAGCTGTGCGATGTGTGTTCCAAGGCTGATGTCTACCGGCTATTAGGAAGAAGGGGCACAAAAGAGCCTTGCACACCATCGGTAGAAACATAAGATGGTACAACCATTCTGGAGGTGGTAGGGAAGGTCTTTGAAACGTTAAAAATGGCACTACTACTGTACAATCCAGCCACCTCATTTCTCACACGCATTTGAAGTAACCCACAGCAGCACCTCGAAGAGACATGGATTCCCAATGCTCATTAAAACATTAGCCATAATATCAATGACGTGGAAACTAGATGCCCACAGAGAGAAGAGTCAATAAGAAATTGTGCTGTAGTATTGGTTAGACATGAAAAGGAAGGAAGTCTCGCCATTTGTGACAGGATGCACCTACCTCAAGGGCAGTATGCTAAGGGAAACAAACTAGACCCAGAAAGAGAAGTACCAACTTACATGCAGAATTTTAAGTTGCCAAATTTAGAGAAATATGAGAGTAATGGTTGGAATAAATTAAAGGTGAGGAATAAAGAGATATTGGTCAAAGGGTACAAATTTTAATCCTAAAGTGAATGATTTCTAGTGATCTAATATACAGCACATCGGTGAAACATGTGCTTATTAATCTGATCGTGACAATCATTACACAGCATGCACACCAACCAAACCATCGCACTATACATTAGACTTGAGTATGTATGACCTTTATTACCAGTTATTAAATATTTTTTGTCTTTTTTTGAGACAGGGTCTTGGTATGCAGTTGAGGCTGGCCTTGAGCTCACTTTTGTAGCTCAGGCTGGTCTCGAACTTGCACCAATCCTCCTGCCTCAGCCTCCCGGGTGCTGGGATTACAGGCGTGAGCCACCACGCCTGGCTAAATATTTTAGATTAAAAATACATATATGAAAAAAAGATTCAGTGGTGTCTGCTTCCGCAGAACTACACTGGCAAAGGAAGACTGGATTTTCTAGGGGAAAACTAGTGGGTACTCACAGTTGAAATATAAACAGCATCTCTCCAAATATTTAGATGAGGGCCTTCCCTTTGGGAGCTCATATTCTAGGAAGAAAAGAGAGAGCAAGCAACATACTCAAACGAGACAGTGCCTATCAGTAAGTGCGTTAAAGACAAGGACTATCATGGAGAGAGAGACTTTCTGGGGTAATAACAGACAGGATAGCTTGGAAGAGTTTACCCTGTGAGGGAACTTCTGCATGTAGGATTGTGTTCGAGCAAATGTGGCTTTGATTTATGTAATTCTTGAGTAAATATGAACGATTTCTTTTCAGGTTACTCAGCCTCAGTGTTTCTTCAGCATTCTTCAGTTTATTGGAGACATTTTGTACAGATTTTCAACAGATGCTGTTCAATCTAAATATTTGTTCAGCTCTTAAGGTTGTTTGTGGAGGGCAGTATTTTGTATTCTCAGATAATTGTGTTTGCCTGCATGTGCCCTTGGTTGGTTGCAACCAACCGACTGAGGATCTCAAATTTGCCTGAAATCGGGACAGTGAGAACCCAGTTGTTGTCTTTTCAGTTTCAATTCTTCCCTTCATCTGATAATTGCCATTGTCTAAGAATGACAAAGGGGCCACCCTAGGAAAAGATACACATGAGAATCTTTCTCAGACACTAATTTGGACAGCTAATTGAATTATCCCTTCAAATAATTTCCAAACCACATCTGTGAGCCCAGAGGCTCATCCACATTTGGAGACGAGACACAGCTCAGCATCAGGAAGCAGTTGAGTCTCACAGGTCATCCAAGGACCACATGGAAAACACCACACAATTGTTTACACCTCAGTTTCAGAGAGGATCCTGGGGCAATTATTATTGCCCTACTACCATGGAGTCTGAGGCACATGCTGGCAAGAAAATCACCTCGGGAACAGTTGGTAAACAAGACTATGGAGGAGCTGTGGCTGCTCATTCCTGGACTCACTCAGGCAAGCCTGTCCCCCGGTGTCCATCTGTCCATCCCAGCTATATTCCCAGCACCAGATTTTTCAACTCCATACTTTTCTTTTGTAACTAACAAGTTTGGCAGCTCCTATAGGCATGGACCATCTCACAATTGTGTAGCTCCACATCCATGGCTCAGTCAGGGGCCTCTGCTAATGTTTCACAGGCTGAAGCCGCTGGTGTCAGCCTAGCAGTGCTCCATACAGGCACTGTGGGAACAGGGCTACTTTCAGAGGTACTCAGATACTCAGCCAAAGTCTGTTCCTCGTTATGTAAGACTGAGATCACTGTTTCCTGGGGGTAATCTGAGGCCTGCCCTGGATCCACAGGCCACCTGCATGGCCTGGTCACCTTCATCTACAAAGCCAGCAGCAGTGGGTAGAGTCCCCTCTCATGTTCCGACCCTACTGTCTCTTCCTCCACCCCACTTCTCTCTGATTCTTCTCCTCTGCTATTCCCCAGGCCTGCACCCTACCTAGGTTTCTAATCAGCCCCTTTCTGTCCTCTTTCCCCCTCCTTCCTCCCCTCTTCCTACCTGCTCCTTTTGTTGGCACCAAGATTACAAGAATATTGCCTTTGATAGCACTGTGAATGTCACGTGGCCCAGGTAAATACCCTGGTACTACTCGGGCAGAACACCAGTCCCCACCATTTCCTGAGTGACACCAGACATACCTTTCTGTCTTATTTTTCAACATCAGAGACAGAAGCATCATGTCTAATGTGGTCCAAGTGCCAAACAATCACCTCCTACATGAGGCGGAAGCAGGAATCCTAGTGAGAATACATCAGTGATCACCACAACCTAACGACCACAAGAACTGAATACACATGGAAACATTTATCCTTTCACTCACAATGAGTGAGATTTTGCTATATTGAAGGAGTCCTTTGAATACCACTTGAAGAAAGAGCTATGCAAGGGAAGTGATATATTTCCCTGCTGTCAGTAGCCTGTGAACATTCATTTGATCATTCTGCTCTATGATCTCTTCATAGTAACTGTTGAATCACATAGCTGTCCCACAGACACACCTCTTCCATGAATTCTACTTCCCTCTTGGGCCATTTGCCAAGAAAAACAGATTGAACTTTAACTCCAAGTCTGAAAAGTTTCCCTTTACCGACTGGAGTTCAACCTTGGTCTATTATCCTAAACTAACTGATAAAACAATCCTTTGATGCTATCCTTTGAACAACTTGTGTAAGCTAAAATTTAGTTGACGGGGAGCAGCATATGAAGGAAGCTTTTGAGTTAGCAGCTATCCTAGTTCTTAATTTTAGACACCAGACAAACATTTCACACCTTAGGGTTGTAATAACAAGACCTACAAAACTTCAAACATACAGGCAGACACTTCTAAGTTCATTCCTTCATCTCACACAAAAGCCTAAGCGGCCATATGTTACCTTGTTTTTATGCAAGAGCTATGATTTATGGACATTCCATTTCACCCTGAATCTGGAAATAATTTTCCCTGAATATGAATGTGAAGGAAGAAAAGAAGAAAGGGGTGGAAATAGTTATGCTCTCATAGCGCCCTGTTTACATGCCTAGCAGTCTGAATACACATCTATTATAAGTGGGTGTCTTTGTGTTGTTAATTATTCAATCAAATCTGCTTCTCTATCGCATCAATAAATTGTAGACTGAATTACCAACCAGGAGAAACAACAAGATAGAGATGGATAGCTGAAAGAGAAAAGAATAGGATAGAGAGGGGTGTGTGTCTGTGTGTGTCTGTGTGTGTGTGTGTGTGTGTGTGTGGAGAGAGAGACAGACAGAGAAAGAGAGAGAGAGAGAGAGAGAGAGATATTTGGATTTGGATTTAATTGTTGGTATTTATTCTTTAAACATCAATGATATAATCCCCACTGGAAAACTGAGTATCATGTTGGACTTTCTTATGCATATTTTATAGTTCAATACTGTTTAAGTTTGGATTGTATGAAGGGCAAGGAGGGGTCACCATAATCTTTTCAATGTCTTCAGTTTCTCATGGAATTTCCTAGAAGAGAGGAGCCTTCCAAACTTCTTCTCAGGCAAAGATATTTTGGAACGGGTCCTGAGCCATGACATGCCTGGAAACTCGTACTAAGGTTAAGTTGTGTTAATTAAAGCAGTGAATAGATGGAAATTGGCGCCGCTATACTTACTCCACATGTGATTGACCCCTTAGTAGTTAGAAAATTATTAATACTTAATGGCCTATGATAGGATGTGATAAATCTTAAACTCTTCCCCTAGAAGATGGAATAAACAACCAAAAAAAGGAAGTATTAGCAGATAAATGTATCAGGTTGCCCAAGTGCTGGTGCACACACACACACACACACACACACACACACGTATGCACACACACACACGCGTGCACACAGAGCAATAGTCCTAATAAGTAAATGCTTCTAAAGACATCTCACCATGAGGGCTGCAGCTTTTCCTTTTACTACCCTGATATCTTTTCTCCTCCACACATTATGTGATTGTAGTAGCTTCAGGTCTGGATCATTGAAGCTATCTGACAGTTGTGCAAGTAAGGCTCCCCAGGGTGGAGCATGAACTGGAGTAGGGGCTGAGTGGAGCTCAGCAGCAGCATTGTTTAGAATATAAAGTTCTTGGCCAAACAGCGACCAGCAGGAGATGCAGCGTCACAATCCATTATCACAGCAGAAGTTGAAGAAAGGATCGCAGATTTCGCCAACAGACCAGACAGCTTGGGATCAGGGACCGAGGCCAAAGCGATATTTAGATACTCAGAATAATGTCCAGTGTGACTAACAGTAAAGAGCACACATCATCATACAACTGGGTTCAAAAGCCCATGAGGAGGACAGAATCCAGGCAAGGTGAAGAGCGGCCGAGGACCAGGAGAGCTGACCTTTCAAGGGCCCAGCAGTGTGGCCAGGTTAACAATGCAGGGACTTAGGTCCTCTGGGATCCATAGTCATTTATTGAAATACTTTAAGATGGGGCCACAAATGAGGCACAAGTCCAAATCAGAACCAAATGACACTAACCTGTGCCTTAAATCCAGGCCCCTTCTCCAAGGCCCAATTACATTCTGGAATGAGATTGTCAAGAGTGGAGACCAGGGCCCTCCATACAGCTTCATTCATTTACTGAACACTGTGTGACCATCGCCTCCCAACCAGGCTCTAAGAACTAGCAGGACTTAAGGCAACGCAGCCCAGTGAGGTAGGAGCAGATGAGTAAATTCTCAGGCTCCAGCTGCTGCAAGAAAGCTTGGAAGGGCAGGTGGGCAACCAAAGGCTACGCAGGGAAAGCCCATCTGAACCAAGTTAGGGTTCACTTTGTACACGGCACTCAGTAACTTGATCCCTAATAAGTGTGCACTAACATCTGGCAATCAGCCGTGGCTTCACTAATTGTACAGTGCTTGGCCCCTCAAATGCTGGAGGCCCTCACTAAAGAGAACAGATACAGCCTGCACTGCGCCTGCAGTCTTGGACCCCACGCCTGCCTGTCTACTTGCCTGGGCCACTGCCTGCTCATCCCCATTTTCCATGGAACCCATCGTCTACTACTCAGACCACAGAACACCTAGCAGCCATCCTTGCCTTCCATTACTTACTTCCCGGCAGACAGCATGGCAGCGCGTGCTACTGGAAGGGCTGTTTCCCAGTCCTATCCCCAACGCTTGCCTTTCTCCGGGCCTACGAGTGCCATCCCTATAGTCTCCTAGCTGGTCTCCCTGCTCTCATGTCTGCCAGTGTGCTCATTTTCTTGCCTGCTTGAAGACATCTGAGTGTCTGGCCACACTTCAAGGATTTACTTGAGCCTAGCTCTTCCCACATCTGGTCCCTCACCCCATCACCCCACCCCTGTCCTCCCTTATCCACTGCATCCCAGCCTCACAGCTTTCTTCCTGTCTTTTATCCTCAACCTTAGCCCTTCTCTGCCTCCGGATTCCTCTGCCTAGGTTGTCATTGCTCAGTCTTCACGTGGTTAATTTCTTTGAATTTCCCTTCCTAGAAGAAAAAACAGGAATCAAATTCAGAGCATTGCACTTTCCAGGCAGGAGTTTATACCACTTAGCTACATCTCCTGCCCCTAGAAGAAATTCTGTACCTTCACTGTTAATTCTTGAAATGTGATCATGAAATCAACTCTGTTTTCTAGTGAATTTTAAGATTTGTTCTCATTTTTTTTGGTATTTCATTCTAAGGATGGCATTCACTTTCTCCAGAAAGAATATGCATTAGTAGTGACTAAATGAAATCCTTCATCTTAGCCAAATGCTTGATTTAGTGACAAAAAGCAATGAAAATCACGTCTTTAGTAGGTTAACTGTGAATCTCTGCCTGATAGAATTACCATGGTGTATGTCAACAAGAGCTCTGCTGAGTTCCAACAGACATGTCTGGTAGACCCAGACATTTATTTTTTAAGATACAGATATCTGAAGCAGCACATTAAAACAAAAACAGCATTTGGTTGTGCCTATCACTGCGAGTTGAGCTAAAACTAGGAATTTTCTGATTAGTATGCAGTAGCAAATGTAATGTTCCAATGCGTAGAGAAGCCCCCAGAACTGGCTCTGCCTACACTGCCATCAGAGTCACATAACAGCAAATACAGATTGAATTCTACAGAGTGGTTCAAAGTCTTTGGTAGTTAACATCTCCCTCCTCTCAGGAACAATTCCTGCCTCCATCCTGACAGCATAGCTTTAGTTAACAGAGCTCAATCTGGGTGTCCAGTGTTTCTTGGGACCTGAAATCACACTAAGTGCTTTGCACCCATTACTTCTAACTCTGCCAACGCCCATAAAGATTCATCTTGCTTCTTTTACTAGGAAACCATGGCATAAGACCACACAGTGAGGTAGGGGGAGAGCCTATATCCAAGCTCAGGTCTTGCCAGCAGAAAGCCCATTTCTTCAGCTAATTAGGCAGGGAGAACTGAAATTCACCTGACATCGTTAGAGAATAAATGAGTCTTGTATTATAAAGGAAGTGAAGGTTCTTGAGACCAATATCTGATTCATCCTGTGTACATAAGCGTATGGAAGTGAAAAGAAGCGAGAATTTAAAAAGAAAGACCAGAGTGGCAATAAAGAAGAAAATTGGCACCAGCTCTTATTATCCCTTGAGGTGGAGAGAGTTTATTGGATTTCTAACAAAATCCACTTTATCTTCTCAATTCAATCAGATTGATAAACCCTCGGATGATTTATACTGGGCTGTCAGTGTTTCTTTCACCCATCTGGTGAGGAGAATCATGCTCCAACATTAAATGAGAGGAAAATAAATGTGCCTTCTTCCTGGGGTGGCACTCGCATATGTCCTCAGCCTGGCACGTCAGACTCAGCTGAAGAAGACCCCGCAGAAACAGGGGTGTGCTCACGGCGGCAGGGGCTCCCGTCTTCCCAGGCAGCTGCTTATTCTCAGCAAAGCTGCGTGCAATACTAGATGGGATTAAACCTTTCTTTTTCTGATGAAAAGCCAGCCAAATGGTCCCTCCGTGTCTGAGTTTGCCCTCCTGTTGTACCTCCAAGAGGAGCTAAGAAGGCCTTCCAAGACAGCTTCTTTCAAACATGGGATTCAATATGCTTCATGGCCGGACCTCTAGCAGGAGGAGAAATAGGTCTCTAGGTGAATTGTCTAAGAATAAATCGAAGCACAGAAATTCCACCCTTTATTTAGGGGATATTCCTTTTGTGTTTTCATGGTGAGGCTTTTTTTGTTTTTTCCACCAGATGCTATAGCGTGTTGCTGTTGCTGTTGTTGTTGTTTTAAATGATATGCCAAAGACAAAGGTGACCTCTCTACCTCAACCCAAGTTCTTGGTAGGCTATTTTGGCATCTGCGACAAAGCCAGCAGCCAACTGCAAAGTTCCTACTGACTAATTTCCTTCCGTAAGTGTGTTGTAGGATTTATTTTTTTAAGATTATTCTATTTTGTTTACATTCCCTTTTGGCACATCCTATTGGAAATGACCCCCTGTTTAATTTTATTTTTGTGTTTGTCTTCTTTGCATGAGCTAAAATTCACTTTCAACTTGTGTCTCATATTTGGCTGTGCGAAGTTCTTTCCTGTGGATTACAAATGAGTGAGACTGTGCTTCCGCGGTGGGGTGGCTGAGGGCATGTCTGCAAAGAGAAAGCGTCAGGTGCCAGGACTCCTCCTGGATATTTCTGGTCACGCTGCTCCCTGCTGATTCGTCCGTTCTCACGGTGCGGTGAGCTTTGGAATTGGGCCATCTCCTGTCAAGCCAGCCACAGCATGAGGACAGGCAAATTTGGGAAATTGACCATCAATCCAGTTAGAGAAGAAACTTCAAAAACAGTTTCATGATTCCATTAGTTACGGAGTCACCAACGTGCGCATCGGAGCAAAAAGTGCAGCAATCCTTTGGGGCCGGCGCAGCATGTGGTGCCAGGGATTGAACCGCGGTCTCTGCAGTTGCCTAAGCTTGCCTAAGCAAGAGCTTTAGATCACTGAGCCATCCCACCGGCCCCTACCTTCACGTTTTTAGCAGTGTGTGGGACAGTGGGAAGAAAGGGAGAAAATTATAAGGCTAAAAACACGGATGTTTCTGGCTCTATATTCTCCACCCAGAGTTGGTCGGCAAGGACCCGGAAATCTACATTCCTCTGAGTAACTCTTGCGTATCGTCGTTTCAAAAGAACAGTTGGCTTAGAAAGTCAAGGAGACTGCTCAAGAAAGTTCCCTCTTGGGTTGCAAATGAGAGAGTGTGGGACACAAGGGCCTAGACAAGAATTATTTTAGCCATTGTGATGATAAACTGCAAAGCTATAAACTAACTAGAAAATATCCCTTGACAGAGATGGATTTGGTGGCTTGGAACGAGACATTTCCCCCTATTCTAACATCTCTCCTTGTTCTATTGCTGTTGTAGGAACACAAATCTCAAGCTTATTAACATGTTTTTAGTTTAGGTTTTCATACAGTTCGCTTAACACAGATTTGCTCCTTCAAAACCTTGGGTGGAAGGATTGATAGTTATCACGTGTCTTTTTCCACACCAAAATTACTAAAGATTATAGAAATTATTTGCTAGTGAGTGGTAATATTGATTTAGTTCTTGCACAAGTATTTTTTGGCTTATCAATTGGAATGTATCAAGTTATTTGCACTTACTGGGCTATTATTTCTAACACAAGAAAGGCATTTTCCCCATTGTCTCACACACTTAATTGAGAAGGAAAGAAAGGAAAAAGAAGGCCAAAGCTGATTTTCAACAAGAAGAATTGTACTGGTATCCAGTGAAGGAATGCAACAGGATTAGAATGGGTAACCTGATTTTTTTTTTTTTTTCCATGTCTAATCCAGCTTCAGTGCTGAAAGAAGGAGGATTAGCCTAGCTAACGGGGATCCCCAGGCCAAGCGTAGAGAACAAACTCTTTTGCCTCAAGTGGCTGGAAATGTCAAACCCAAAACCCCTCCTCTGGCCTGAGGTCCAGAAGTTCTGTGACAGAAGATGCTAGCACAGGAAGCAAACTACCAGGAAGTGAAAATTCAGGGTTTGTGAAGCCAGAGGATGTTGGACTTCTTAAGTGGCTCTGACTTCATGTTTGATAGCCAGGTTTTAATGTGCTAATTCCTGCATTGGAGATGAAAGGACCAGCTATAGGTCAAGTTTTCAGATAGCATAGACTACAACTTCTAGGTGATTACTTTCAAATAGCAAGTCTCCACCCTTAATGGATATGAAGTATTGTTGCCAAAATAATGTTTTCAAGAAATAATGCTCCATGACAGAATAAATAGAATAAAACAGAATAAAGTATAACACATATGGTAAAGAAAGTATCATTTGGAGAAACGTGTGTGTGTGTGTGTGTGTGTGTGTGTGTGTGTTCTACATAGCCCCTGCCAGCCCCAGTTCTGATCATAGCAGAGCCTGGACAAGGCCTCTTTCAAACATGGCTATCAGGTTTACATCCCTTGTTTGTCTTGTATCAATATGCCAGCACATCTAGCCCCTTGCCATCATGGGGCTAGAACTGGTCTCGTTTCATGAAGCCTGCTCCAGGACAGCTCCCGGGCAATGCATGTCACTGCCACACTAGGCCTGTCTATAGCCCCTTTTGTTTCCAAAGTCCTTTCAAAAACTTTCTAATTGGTAGTCTAATTCTGAGCCAGTCCTGAGTGGTTGCTAACATCCTGACAATCTGACTAGTAATCGCTTGATATATCTGCTCCAGGATACAAGCTCCGCCGTTGTACCCAACATGCAAGCTAGAGTTGAGCCATCGGTCTCTCTCTGGAACTCTCCCTTTCCCATAATTAGGACCATGACCACAGCTAGAAACCCCTGCTAGGGGGCAGCTCAACCCACTTCTTGGCTGAACCATGGATCATAGTTTCTCACATGGAGCTTAGCTTTGCGATTCATCTAGAATAGTGTTCTGCAAGGGCCAGTCCCAAATAGCAGCACCAGCCTTTCACGGGAACTCCCTAGAAATGCACAGTAGCATGCCACCACTGTCCCTGCTGAATTTGAAACTCAGGAGGCACAGCTCAACTTTCTAGGCTCCAACAAATCCTCCGAAGCTTGTACATGCAAGCTTTTGGATCGCTATGTGAAGTAAAGGACAAAGTACCCAAAAAATACCTTTTTAGACTTTATAAATTCCTACCTTGACATTCAAATAGTTAACAGAATATTCAAGCTGAAGATGACCCTCATTGCTAGAACACTTACTTCAGATGCGTGAGGCTCTGGACTAGAGTCCCAGAACGACAAGGGATAAAAGAATCAAGTTCCTCAACTCAAGTGTTTCTTCGTAGTTTGCCCATCAGCCGTGTCCTAACCTCAGTTACCACTGCATAGTACCGTAATTCAAAGTGAGTCATCTTGGCACAGTGGTGTCCTTAACAATCGATTCCACACGGGGGTCTGTAATCCACTTATCAGGTTCTTCATAAAGAACAGGTCCTTAAGCACACACTCTTTTCCTAGTGTTACACTTTCCAGATCCAAGCGTACGAATGCACGCATGCTGACTCTTACACATAGGGCCCAGTGATGGTGTCTTTGGTTCATAAACTGTTTAGGCAGCAACAGAAACTAAGAATCAAACAACACAAGGGAAGAGTTTTTCTGGCACATCTGCCATTCCCTTTTAGAGGGAGTGCCCCCACCATTTGATAGCTCCCTCCTTACACATGCCGTACAGGTGGGCTTGATACCACGGTTGTGGGTGAGGCCAACTCAAAAAGGTGAATCCATCGCCCCAAGCACGATGATTAGATCAGAAAGAGCTCAGACCCAGTCATCATGTTTCCAGACTCTTGTCCAGACAGAAACACTGCTCATTCTTCGTAACCAGGAACACTGAGAGTCCCACATATCTGGCCCTTCTGGTAGTACCGTGCCAATTCCTAGCAGAGGACAAGAGGGAAGCCAGGCGGGGAAGACACATCCAAAAGGCCTTGAGCCAGCAGTGCCCCCAGTAAGTCCACCTCTTTCATTCCTCAAAATGGCCAGCTGAGTACGTTGATCAACTCTTCCTTTTATCAAACCTAACTTTAATTGGTTTGGGTAGAGCCGTGAATCAAAAGGCTCATAACATCAGCTGAATATTCCCATATTTTCTTCAGATATACTCAACAAATGGGCAAAACACCTTCCATGGATTTTTTTTCTAAATTTTTCCCTGTAACAAACATGTTATTTCTTAACTTGGAAAAGTTATTTTCTAATAAAGCAACCAGTTACCTATTTCTGAGGCAGCTTTCTATTACTTAAATACAATTTCCTTTTTAAATTTTAGGGAAGGGTGTACAGAGTGTTCAGGGCCTCCCTACTAGATCAGACTCGTAGTGATCCGCCTGTTTACAGCCTCAGCATGCTGGTCAAAACTCCGGCCCCTGCATCCGCTTGCAGGCACTGTAATTTGCTGAGCTATTTGGCCGGCCCTATTTAAGTACAACTGAAGTTTCCCTTTCCTGATTCTTCGGAAGAATGACTTTCTCCTCCCTTGAATTTTTTGGGAAGTCAAAATATATGAATCTCATGAAGATGAAATCCCACTTCTGCCCTGCTATAAGAACAACTGTCAGCCTGGCATGTAAGCCTTAGAGTCTGCAAATACAGCTCGGTCAGGTCTTCAGTCCTCTCACCGTTGACCTTGCTTTGTACCTTGTACGTCAGCCCCTTATTTGGTCCTCACAAGAATCCAAACAAAAAGCAAGAGCAAAATATGTTGATAATATTTGCTGACGTCTTGTGAGCAGTTCTATCACGAGATCCAAGGCCTTGGGAGCCCAGAAAAATCCAAATGAATGCAAGATAAGGTTACACTGCTCTATAAACAGTTTTTATATGTAAGTGTCACATGAAAGGCAGTAGGGTTAAAGATTTATGCTCTGGGGGTGCCTGGAAAACATCACCAAGCATAGTTGCTCCTTGGGCAGTCGAGGTAATGGCACTTGCTGTTTGTTTAATCTGGGTCTCTATTTTTTAGAACTCCACACTGTCAAAACAATCCTTTCTTCTTAGTTTACATGTGTAAAATTTTATTAAAGAGAACAGGGGACGTTTTACTTCTTTTATCAAAACAAAAGACTGCAGGAGAGTATGAGAAAATGTTAACAAAATATCCTTCTGGCTATGAGAACACAGGTTTTTTATACACGTAAAAAAGGACTTGGGGCTCTGCTGATTACATCAAATTACCACCTATGCAGAACACCTCTCTAGAAAAATTCACGAAGGTGTTTTCTATCCTAACATTAACACTTGCAAAGAAATAAGTTTTCATCAAATGTTGTGATTGGACTCCAGATGTAGCAAACAAACCATGCTTAGCTGAATATGCTTGAAAACACATTAGCACACGGAACTTGCCCAGCTGGGAACCTGCCTCCAAGCAAAATTTGGTAAAGCATGGTCATGTCCCATGGAGAGATAAAGAAATAAATTCTCATCAGATGCCGTGATTTAGACATAAAGGTGTTTCTCCTTCTACAAGGCTTTGGGGGAGAGTTAAACCACCACAAAGGAATAATGTAGAAGGACAATAAAGAACTGTTTCGGGCAGAGCCAGTTTCCATACACATATAAGGTATGGTGATTTTGTGAGTAACTCGGATTGTTATGGACTCAACATTGCCATTTTCACTACCTAATGTAATGGTGTTGCCTAAGAATAAAAAATTCTTTTTTACCAGCTTAAATGACCGTCGCTATCAGTGGTGTAACAGGCCACAGTAGGATGGCCCTCTTGAGGTTTCTAAGATATCTTTCGTCCAGCTGAAAGGTAGCAAGGGATTTATTCCTTTTATGGGTCTTTAAAAGTTGTTTAGCCTGACCCTTGCTTAGGGCAAAGGTCAGAGTTAAAGGTCATGTCATACAGGGAAACTTATACTTGACCTCTGTTCTCAGGAAGGATGCCTGTTTAAGAATTGCCTATTGAATGTGGGGGGTGAGAAACTCTTTATTTTAAACCCACTTTTTTGTTGTTGTTGTTCTCTATCGTCCCTTGAAATTCCATTTGCAAAGCAGCCTCTTATTTTCTGAGTTCAGCATATGTAGCGAAGACAAGCCTGTCAATATGTCACATTCTAATAGAAAACATTTCTGCCAAAGTTCGTTGTTTGCATTCTTTCAAGTTGCCGCAGAAGCCAGTTATACCAAATATTTCAAGGTTGGACAACAACATTCATTATTTTGCCAGCTTTCTTTGATGGTTTTTTTGTTTGTTTGTTTGTTTGTTTAGTGTTTCACCAACTTAACTAACTTAACTGCCACCACCCAGTCCTACACATTTTTTATTTTTGTTGTAGTTAGCACACCATTTCTGTGTTGGTTTGCAATTGGTACAAAAAAGAAAAAATTTGCAGAACAAACAGCTACAAAATCTCAGTAGTATGTAACCAATCTGTGGATTGGTTGAAGGCTGGGATGCTGGTTCAGGATGGGGCTCCTCATCTTATTGGGTGAGGTAGGGAAGGTCTCTGCCATGAGTCTCTCTTCTTCCTTCTATAGCCTGTGGACCTATGTAGCTATGATTTTTTTGCATGGGAATAGCACAAGAGCCTCAGTGTCACGGTGCAGTTGCATTCCAGGCTCTATTGAGTCACAACAGCTAACACCACATTAGCCAAAGCAAATCCTACTCTAAGCCCACTCTTCAGCAAAGGTCACCCAGCCAAGCCCAGCATGAATAGAGTGCAGAAGGATATTCCTTCCATGGAAGTGATCAAAAGGAACATATCTGACAGATATTTTCTTTTAAATCTTCTTCTATCTTTCCTTCAGAATTCCATCAGAAACTTATAGATATAAGCCATGAAATCAATCTCACCAAACCAAGTATGAAGAAATTCATTGGAAAGATATAGCAAAATTTAAAGAATTAAAAACAACCCTGATCATACAGGCAGAAGGGATAAAGATTAGAAGAGCGCCAAAGGTCTATCCCTCAGAAACTAGTAGACAGTGGAGAATTGTGGCCTGGAATTCCCAGAGGGAAAAATCGGTCATCCCCAATGCACTCCACCAAAGAGACAAATTCGCAAGACAGGGGTTGGCTGAGTGATTGTGCTCAACCCCCAGAGGAGCCGGAGCACTGATCTATCAAATTTATACACAACAAGGGAACTCCAATGTGTTCTTACCTGAAATGAGGGCACTGTATGTGGCAAAGGCAAAATCCATGTATGCACACCGGCGGCCTTATAAGCCAATGTACTGAAATTCTAAGATTAAGCTTGTTAAAAGCATTGCACTAACCCACTCACGCATGTCTATTCAATAAAACACTACATGTCAAAAAGAAAAAAAAATTACACGTCACTCTGGTAAATACTGTGTATAAAAACTCTTGGATTCAGCAAATTTGGGCTCAGGGAAAACCTGTCTTACCAACACAGTATGGTGCTGCAAATGAATTAACAAATGCAAAGGAATGAACATTTAGAAAATGCTTTAAAAATCAAGAAGTGCCCCCCCCCCACCTTGAGAACAATGTACACACGTCTTGGGACCCTGGGTATCAGTTTAACGCTTCTTAACAATGGTCGACTTCCTAACTACAGCCTCCACACCTCGTGTCTATTTGTTTTAAACCTATATATGCAAGTAAGTCAGAAAAACACTGCTTGTATAAGTTGATTTCATCTTATAATAGCAAGAAGACACTCTGAAGGTAATGTCCTGAAAACCTGAAGGAGGACAGGGTGGCTGATCATTTGCATATCAGGCAAGTTGGAACACAGCCAGTCCTCAAAAGGCTAAAGGCTGGGTGTTCACTGGAGAGGTCAGTGTTCCGTGGTCATTGGTGGTACTGATTTGAAACACCATCCCATAGTCCTATAAGGTGAAATGGCAGAAGCAGACAGAGAAAGATAAAGGGACAGAGACAAATTTCTTTGCACCACAAAATAGACTCAGAGTTCCCTGGGAAACAGCAATAAAGATACATGTGCAGGGTGGCACACTGCCTAAGGCCTTATATTCTTGGATGTTTGCCACTAGAAAGGAACTACGAAGCAAACAGAAAACAACAGATCATCCACACAACCTTCTTCTGGGAAGCTGAGGTAGCATAAACACTCAAAAGTGGCTCAGCCACACAGCCCTCAAGAGATCTCTTTGAGCCAGGCATGGTGGCACACGCCTGTAATCCCAGCACTTGGGAGGCTGAGGCAGGAGGATCAGTGCGAGTTCAAGACCAGCCTGGGCTACAAAAGGTGAGCTCAAGGACAGCTTGAACTACATATGAGATGCTGTCTCAAAAAGACAAAGAGGAAGAGAGAGAAAGAGAGAGAGATCAACAGGGTAACAGGAGCTTACTGTGGACAGCAGCTTAGAGCTGATGACAAGGGAAATATGGCCAAGACAGAGTCTCTATTGGCTCCCTGAAAGCCCTACACAGAAGCACAGGATCTGTAAATCCTTCTTGGAAGCTGGCTGAACATTGGGTTAGCCATTCTCAGAGTCTCTATTGGCTCTCTGAAAGCCCTACACAGAAGCACAGGATCTGTAAATCCTTCTTGGAAGTTGGTTGAGCATCGGGTTAGCCATTCTCATAGGTGTGTTTGGCGCTCCCTGGTGTAAGGTGGTGCCTCAAGTAACGGTTGTCCAGTGGGTGAGCTTATCACTCCTGCATGCCTCCACAGTAAGGCCCTGGTGTATGGCTTACCTTGGCATTGGCTTTACTTCGTCTTTTATTTCTGTAGGGAAATATTTGGGGGAAGGGAAACAATCTTTTAATTTTTACTTTTGTTAGTACATGTTTATAGTACCTAACTATTACATTCTGGTTGATGTAAATAATGCACTTTAATTCTCGACTTATTTACTGCCTTTCCCTCCCATCCCTCCTGTCTTCCTGCATCTCTTGATTGCCCCTCCCATCTGCAAAGTGACCTAAGTGATATCTGAGATATCATTGCATTCCATTCCCCCCCACCTTCATTCCATTCCTTCCTCCACCACTGTGTGTCCCTCGCTCCAGGGGTGGTTGTACTAGTGACAGAGTCTCCCAGGGACTTTGTGGTTCCAAGAACTTAAGACTACTCAGAGATCATTCTACTGTGCCTCAGAGGCAGACACCACTGCAGAGAGCTGTCCTAGAGGTAAACAAAGATGAGCCAAGAAAGGAAGGGATGTCCCCAATACTAGAAACAAGTTCCCCGCAAACTGAGTAATACTAAGGGAGAGAGGAATGCAGGCAAAGTCCCTAGGAGGGTCTCAGAAGAAACTCCTCTTCACACACAGAAGCCCTCAGTGAACGTGGACGCTCAGACATAGATACACAGACACAGGTGCACTCACACACGGATGCACATACGCAAATGGACACAAGTTCATACAGACATCTGTGCTAGCATGGCTATAAAAGGACACAGATACACTCTTCTCCAGTTCTGCTTCTTGGCAGAAACTTAGTGGCTGTGTCCAGACCAGCTGGGCTCTGGGAAGTCTTCCGGGGATCCCCATGTCATGTCACACCAACCTCGCAGACCTATTATTAGATTTCAGGGGACTGATGAAGGGAGAATAAGATTACTGCATCTGCTGCAACCAAGGAAAAGATAGCCATGGGGCTCTCAGAGAACACCCCCACAAGCACATGGATAAAAGAACTGATCATCTCTTCACTCTCAAAAGTTTGCCGTTGCACAGGCAAGTGAGGAAAGCTCCAAGTTATTTGAGAGAACATTTCCACCATGCCAGCATCATGGAGCTTGAAACAGACTTTGAGCTGCAGGAAAAAAAATTGCATGTTGTAAGATCCACGCTAGCCACCTGTGCACAGATTTGTTCTCGGATTAAGTTGGCCATTTTCTCTTCAAACACACCAAGTAGATCCTTCTATCAAGGAAGGTGAGAATAGAGCCTCTCTGCTCAAACTATGTACTAGAATCACCTGGATCTTTGCAAACAGAAGCCCTGAGTCAGTACAGCCGGGCTGGGGCCCGGGTCCTTATCCCTACCACATGCCCAGATGCTGTTGAGCGTGAGTCGCAAGGCCACTGAGATTAACAGTGACCTGCACACATGATCAGCATTTGGCGTGGGGAGGAACACATAAACAGATGAATGCGCTTTCTACATAATTTAAATCCTAATTAATTTGAAAACTTTTGCTGACTCTATTCATTACATATATTTTTAATTCTGGGCTCACAACAGGAGAGCTGGAAAGTACAACATATGCACAGCACTAGGCAAAAAGATGCTCATCTTGATATTTGAACTCTACTTCAGTTTAATTTTATCTTTCTAATTAAATAATTAATACATATTTGTGGCACATAATGATCACATTCATCATAGGAAATTCTTGCATATGCATAGCTCACCTTAAGTATTTTATTATTTTTTTAAAAAAATTTTTTAATTATTTTTATCCACTTCCTCTTTCCTTCTTCCAAGCCTTGCTTACCTCCCCATTTGTCAACGCTCTGTCTCTATTTTTTTCCTTTAATAATTTTTGTCGGGGGTCTCCGGCAAGATGGCGGCGCCGGGGCTGCTGTGCTCTTTCTCTCGGCTGCTGGTCCCAGCTGGGATCCCGCATAGCTCGTCAGCACGCTCCAAATTCTACGTGTGGGACCCACCGAATGGCAAAGCAGACTGGCTGAAAATTGGGCTGACCTTGGGCATCACTGCCTTCCTGTGGTACTATCTCATCAAACAACATAATGAAGATGTTTTGGAATATAAAAGAAGAGATGGATCGGAATCAGCTTTGGGAATAACTTATATAGTGTGCTCCTCCTATGATTATCACAGTGCTCTGGCTTTTCCAGTCTGTTGACTTGTGAATGTGAGAACAGTTATATGTGAATGTGTATCAAGCCAGCCTTCGTGTTTTGCTTCATTAAAGAAGTAAAAATACTTATGTATCCAAATAAAAAATAAATAAATAAATAAATAAATAAATAAATAAATAAAAATAATTTTTTTCTTTAAATTTCTTAGCCCTTGGCTTACTTCTATCCCCACTGAAAATGAAGTTTAAGGGGAGTATTGCAATGATCATTTACTTTCTAGTCAATATCATGCATTCATTTAACCAATACCTATAAAGTCTACAAGTATGAATTCATACCAGAGCATGAAATGCCCACTCTTGTGGAAACTACACTTTAGTTATACAGAGTAACTCACTGACTCTAGGCTGCATAAGTGTTTGGCACGTGCTACCATTTTGACCTGCAAAAGCCTTAGTTTTACAAATGATATTGCAACAGGTCATTGTAAAAACATGACCAGCTTAAAGCCAGACAGCCAATCAGAGTGAAGGTATGAAATAAGCCTGACTTTCTTCATGTCTTATACTCATTCAAGTATCATAATGAATAAAACTTTACAAATTTATGACATTGTAATAAGTGATCATGATGGTCACAGTATCCTGTGCCTCAATGGGGAACAACAAGAAAGGTTTTGGTTTCTGCCTTCTTGGTCAGAGGGTCAGTTTGACTTCAGCATAAGATGTTTGCTGGATTCCTGTGCATAAGAAATCATCAAATTTCCATCGGGAAAATAGTAATAATCTCTATGTGGGCCACTTTAAGCATCCAGATTTACTTCAAATTCTTTGTAGATTGATTTGCCTCTCATAAAAGATAGACCCACCACCTCAACGGTAGCAGCTAACACACCACCAAAGGTATCCCAGAGGCGAGGGTTCCCAGAGGCAACCTGGGGAAATGAGGAAAATGCCATTTCTAGAAATGGAAAGAATGATGATTCTGGAAATTCATGCATCTTCCAGCTATTTGCAAATAGATTGAGCATCCAACTCAATCCAACGGAGTAAGTTGTGCAAAGACCTTCTGCGGGTAGAATACTTATGTTGCCTTTCAGGCAAAAACTCTTAGTTTGACATAAAACTAAGGGGAGACCCAGATGAGACTGTTCAGCACTTGCACACTCTCCAGGCCTTCATTCAGCTGAGTGGCCCGGGCAGTGCAGGGGGATCTTGTATCAGAAGAAAAAAGAGAGATGTAGCTCTGAGACACACCTTCCCTAGCACGCATGGGGCCCTGGGTTCAGTCCCCAGTCCTGCAAATAAAAGGTGAGTTGTATGATTGAAAGAGACTATGTAATGTCCTTCCCACTGTACTTAGAACCATCTCTTGCATGGGTAGCTCTCTTCAACATGATATTCTTAACTTAGCCAACACAAACCCTATCAAGATTCTACTACAGAGAGGTACAGAAATTCGCACAGTAAATGTACGCTGTGGAGTTCAAACAACACCTCATTAGCATTCTAGTTGCTTCACCATATGAGTTCTGTGGTTAGTTTGGGGTGGCTGTGGCAAGGAAGTGATAAACTTGGAACCTATCGCTTAAAACCAGGGTTACCTTGATTGCTACTCGGCCCTGGTTTACCACAGTTGAGCCACCATAATTCTCTATTGGGAAAACCAATTATATAGTTACTTCATTTCTGACTTACAAGCATACCTGCACAAATTTCCTTCTTCTGCAATTTGCTGATTGTGCCAGGAATCCTGCCACACAGAAAGAAGAGTGATGGGTATAGATCCGAGGGTCTTGGGATCAGGGACATCATGAGATAAATCAATACCAACAATAGCACCTCATTAGATCTCTGCCTCGAATACCTGGGAGACTTATATATTTTTCTTAAATTTCTAATTAAATTTGTACATAGAAGCAAAAGCTATTGTTATCACTATATAACAAAGGATGAAGCTGAAGTTAAGAAAAGTTGGTTAACATATTTGCCCGCCAGCCTGAGGGTGAGCGTGACTGTAGGTGGTTGGGCATTTGAAATGCCTAAGAAAATAAAATCTTTGAGGTGTTAAGAATCAAATTTGGGAAAGCACAGACCAACTGGAAAAAGTAAGACGAAATAAATGACAGAGAGAATATTATGCCCAACTATTCAGAAAGCTTCTCCAAGGTCACATAATTAATATGTGTCAGAGTTTTGAGAGAGAGAGGAGAGAGAGAGAGAGAGAGAGAGACAGAGAGACAGAGAGACAGAGAGACAGAGAGAGAGGAAATGGAAAGAAAATAAGCATTTATCATGCAGATGCAATAATTGGCCAGAACTACGTTTACGTCTTGTCATACTTAGTTCTGCTTAAAGCCCTGTTAAGGAGGTGGCAGCCCTCTCCTGAACAGACAAGGAATAGAGCCCCCAAGAAGTGGCTCACCTGGGTACGGAGTGCACTCCGGATCTGCCTAGGCTGACACCTGCATTCTCTCCCCTGTCCTGCAGCTGTTGCTTCCGTTTCCCATTGCCCGCTGCGGACAGTGACCAATGTCAGGAATCCATGGACTATCTAGACTCCAGAAAAATGAATACAAAGTTTCACAGAACATAATCCAAAGCTAAATTCACATGAATTTTTTTTAATTCTGAGGAAATGGAAGGAGACCGCCTCGCCTCTCCTCATTTTCTTTATCAAATTTCCAGAGAAGATTCTCATGTAATTGTGCATGACTAAGGGAGGAAAAAAGAAGGAGAGAGTGTCCAGTGAATATACAGTGACCCAAAAAGTGTTCGTTGAGCTTGTCACACTGAATGCCTATGAAGAGTTCTCACAAAATGAATTTATCTCTTCTTGCTATTTCCCTAATGCTGATTATAATAAAGTTCCCTATTGGGTGTCATAGTCACTGTGGAGAAAGAAAAGTCACAGAGCTGTGACTGAGAGTTCCCAAGCACTGAAAACATGGCTCAGAACCTTCTATGTGACTTGTAAACTGATTTAAGAATAAATTTTTTAAAAACTAAAATCTGAAAATACCACTGGTCAGCCCTGTTTCAGTATACAAATGGAAGAAGTTATTAGCTAAAAAGAAAACAACCAGGTCCTGCGTAGCCCCTGAATGCAAGCGGCCCAGCCACCTCATGAGGAAGGCAGGCTTCTGCACATCTGTCCACAGCCACAGGCCAGCGCCATGGGGCTCGCACACTCCTCCCTTGCCTCCAGCCTCCCGCCTCGAGGCCTGGCCTCTGTGCAGTCACTGCTTGAGCCCAGCCCAGGCCTGCTCTCACACACACTGTCTTCCCGCATGACCTCATCCCCACTCAGAGCTTCAATTCCCCGTTGACCCACAGTGATGCCGCCAGCCAGGATTCTCTGAACTCCAGACTCATATATCTGTCTGCTTTGTGGACGTTTCCAGGCGAGGTCCCTAAACCTGCCCCAAAGGCACTCGACTATCATCCTTCTCCTCCAAGGAATCTGCTTCTGAAGGATGGGAGGGTGTGTCTGTGGGAATACCTGAATGCCAGCTACCAACGTCCAGATACACAGCCATAACCGGCATGGCTGCGCGGCATGTCCCTCCTGTCCTCCTCTAGCCAGCACGTTCCCCTGCGTAATACTCACTTAGGATACGAGAAAAGTGCAGAGGAAACCGGAAGACAGTGCTTCTGAGGCTTTAGTGGGCATGTTCCCACATGGTGAGCTGGTTCTTACTCTTGATTTAATTATTCTGATGAGTTTTTATGTCTTGTAAAAAGAACAAGCAACATGGAAACCCATCCCCAGACAAACATTTTCCTGAAATCCACATGAAGCTACTGGATTGGGGATGTGGCTCAGGTGCGCAAGAGCCTGCCTGGCAAGCAGAAGGTCCTGAGTTTGGTTCTTGGTATGCGCCTCTCCCAAAGAAGACATTGTTATGGTTTATGTCTAGTTGTCCCCCCAAAGCTTCATGCAAGCATGGAGCAGGGACTTCTAGCATTTGAGACTTGATTCATGATCCACAGGGATTATGTGTTTCAGTACTGATGGGACTAAAGATCTGAGTCCTTCTGGGATTATGGGTATGGCCCAAGGGGATAGGCTGAGGCAGAGAGCCTAAGTGTGATATAAAAAGAGAGACAGAGAGACAGACTCACACTGTTGCTCTCTGCTGCCCTGGTTGGTCCGTTGTCTGTGTCACAATTATTGCTGTTCCACTGCCATGAACTGGATGCTCTCTGCCCCGTTTCACTCAGCCTTGGGCCAGCCGAATATGGACTGAAACTTCCAGCAACTGTGAGCTAAACCTTTCCTTCCTTCGTTTTGAGTGTCGGGTATTTGTTCCAGCAACGAGTAAAAAGTAACTAAGAGAAAGCTAGGTGTGGTGGTGCACGCCTGTAATCCCAGCACTTGGGAGGCTGAGGCAGGAGGATTGGTGTGAGTTCGAGACCAGCCTGGACTACAAAAGTGAGCTCAAGGCCAGCCTGCACTGCATAGCGAGGCCCTGTATCAAAAAGACAAAAAAAAAAAAAAGTAACTAAGAGAGACATGTTACTTCAAAAGACTTGAATTGTGTAGAACGGTGTTTCTTTACATTGTTTTCCCTCTTGAAACAGGCAGTGGCAATAATTCTAAGTCAGTAAGGTTGTGTGATCACAGTGTTCCTCAGACCTTCTTCCCCGTACCCAGAGTTTGGACCTTGGGCAAATGCTCTGCCACACTGAGGTCGTTCACTCCAGCCCCAAGATGACACCATCTGCTTAGAACCACCACCACCACCACCACCACCCCCCCCCGGCAGTACGCTTTGTGCACAAATTGATGCTTGCATTAAGAAGAAGGACTTGGTTTCTGCTGTCTTTGGGATTTGGCTTCCTCACCTTTGATACACCTAAAAGAATCATTAAGTACGCAAGCAGGCACAGCAAGGACAAGCTCAGCTGTGTGTATCAGAAGTCTTAGCTCTCCCTGTCACTCCTCTCAGAGGCCGAGGCCTCTTCCTTTCCCAAGGGCAGCCTGATGCAGCAAAGCAAGCCCGCACACCAGCCTGACCTTTCTCTGCGAGTCTCCTGTGTTGCCAGCTGTCACTGGCAAGGCCTGCTCCCGCTGGACTTCTTTCCCGGCCAGGAAGCTCCTCTGGGCGGACGCCAGGGCTCCCACCTGCCAGCACACGCGTGGCACCCTGCCCTGGCCTCTGCACACTCTGACCCCTGTGTCTCCAGAGACTGCACTCTCCTTCCTCCCAGCGGGGGCAGATGTAGCCACAGTCTTGCCACAGTTTTACTCCCACTTCATGGGACCACATTTCCTGAGGAAGGCACGCTCTTCGGCAGGCAGATCACTTGTCCCCCTTTGGAAGCAGAAATTGGTACTTAACTGAAGGAAGACACATTGATCCCACACACTTTTGCCTCGCTGAGAACAGGATGCATGGTTACGTCTCTGTGCAGCTAAGGCTTGAGAGGTCCAAATTCTATGCCAAGGAACCCACTTGCTTTTCTCTAATCTAGTTTCTGAAACTACTTGGAACATGGAACACCCAGGGGCAGCTTGTCCTTGGGGGCTGCATGCTGGCCTGGTAGAAAGCTCTGGGGGACCAGGAAGAAGCTCTTGAGACTGGATGCTCTGGGTGCACCCTAACTGGCCTCAGCTTCCAGTCAGGAGTAGCTGCACACCTGTCATCCTAACGCTCTGGGAGACCAAAACAGGAGGATTCCAAGATGGAGCCCAGCCTGGGGCAGGTAAAAATTCAGTGAGAGAAACAAAATAAAATTTAACCAAAAGTGTGGGATGTAGTTCAATGGGAAGGGCACAAGGTTCAATCCCCCGTACTTTAAACAAACAAACAAACGAAGTCAGTTGCTAGGTAAGCAGGCACTGTTAGAGACAGGCTCTTGCGCTTAGGAGGCGGAAGGGGCTGCGTCTTTAACAGACCAGTACCATACTTTTGAAAGGCTGTTGCTTGTCAGCTAAGGCTCTTTGAGAGAACTTGCAAGGAGCCATCTCAAATCACCAAGTCAGTCTGGTTTGTTCTTTCAGGTGACCCGGTAGAAATTTTGCTCATTATAACATTTCTGTTTTCCACCCCACCATCTTGCCTCTGGGGTGTGTGATGCAGAACCCCGCCTTGAGCATGCTCAGGGATGGACCGGTGATATAGCTCAGCGGAGGAATCGCTTGCTTAGTAGTCTAAGCTCAGGGGCCAGGGTTTGATCCCCAGCACCTCATGCCGTGCTGGCCCCGCCCCTGGGCATGCTGAGCTGACGATGGAGTCTGGTGGGGTGGCGCGAGCCCGTAATCCCAGCACTTGGGAGGCAGAAATCCTCTACAAGTCCGAGCTGTGCAGTGAGACCCTGCACACACACAAACAAAAATAATAATAATGCTGCTCTTGCACATTGACTCTCTGCTTTGTTTTCTTGCTGTGAATAATAAACCACTTTTCACTCCTCTGTCTACCCTCATCTCATGTTTGCCCACTTTGTATTCACCAGGAGAAGAACCCTTTTCTTTTAGCCACAAGAACAGGGGGGCTAGGAGAGCACATCCGGGTCTCTTGCTGAGCAGTAATCTATAAAGGGTAACTGGCCCCAGCTATAGCAGTGAGTAATGTTCAACAGGAGGAAGGAAGCTCACCCGCCACTTCCTGCCACCCCATCTCTTTGTCTTCCCTCTGTACCCGCTGCTTGCGCCCCATGGATCTAAAGCTGAGAGGAGCCCAGGATGCCATGGCAGGTGGTGCTTATGCAACTGGGAATGTGGTGTGGGTCCCCAGCCGAGAACGTCGTTAGGACCATAGCCCCAGGCCCCAGCCTCCATTTTTTGGCTACAAGTAACAGCGTGACTCCAGACTGGCCCCATGGAACAGTCTTCGCAGCGAGGGCAGCCGGAACAGGCAAAGCAAAGGGCTTGCTTGATCAGGACGCCTGGAGGGGAACAAGCCGGCTTGTCACTGGGCAGAGAAAAGCAACCACCACGCGGGGGTGTCCACCATAGCAGGGGCGTCCTAGGCGGCCCCACACCTGAGGTTACACCCAGAGGCAGAAGAGCCATCCACCTACACCTTTCCTCCTTCCTATTCAGCCCGGACCAGCTTTCTCCAACCTCCCATTCTCTCTGGAGCGATCAGATCCAAGGAAGTAGCCAGTACGCAGGGCCTTTCATATTTTATTCACACGGTTCAGTGGGTGGTGGTGTCGAGGCCCCCCGCGGGGTTACTGGACACAACACAGGCCCATTAAACAAATGGTTGGACTCAAGTCCTGGTCGCTGCTGCTAAAATGAGTTCCCGTTCCTGTGGTCCTAAATCACCGGGGATTGTTTACTGTGAGCCACAGACAGGAGGAACAGCAGCCGTGCGCCTCTCCGTGTCTTGGCCGAGCCGGCTTCTGCATTCTAAGCACTGTAAGCACCAAGTGGCCGAGGTGGCTGGGTGCCAAACAGTAATGTTTCCTTTCGCTGTTATTGGAAAAGCATTCAGGAAAACAATTGAGCTCAATAAGGGCCTTCCTGTTCCGGCAGGCAGACAGGCCTGTAAACCACCCAGCCAACAGGGAGCGAGGCAGACCACGTTGCTGCGCGCTTCCTTCTCCCCTGCCACTGACCTCTCTCCCAGGCAGCTGCAGAGAGGAGGAAAAGCCAGGCCCAGGAGGCCTGCAGCTGTGCACCCTCACGCACCAGGTTAGCATTTGCAAAATCCGCTTCTGCCACTGCAGATTTCCATGCCAACCCAAGTTGGTGTTTACATGGGCCACGAGAAAGGCTTTGGAGGGCTGGGTGCTGCCTCCAGTCCGGAAGTCAGATCTGTGAAGGACGGCCCTCTGAGGCTGGCTCCAATAAAACTCAAGACGCCTGCTTTCCCAGGGCCGTTACCGTGCGGCCGACACAGACTGGACAAGCATGTTCCTGACCGACTGAGGCACAGCCCCATAGTCACAGTTGCCCACGAAGGGTGAAGGACTAAACTCCGGTAAACCAACCATGTACCAAAGTAATTGGAATGATCAGAAAGAAATCATCCCTGAAGGTGTGTTTTTGCCCTTCATCTTCCTGACAACATAGCTGAAACACTAAGCTGAATTAACCTGCCTGGGATTCATGAAAAAGAGCCTAGAAGGATACAGTGCTTGGTTGGTGGTGATGAGATTGATTCTCTCTCACTCTTGTGTTCCGACTCTCTTATTCCCTCTTTCTCATTCCGCCTCTCACTTCCTCTTCTGGGCTCTACCTTCCTGCCTTATAGGGTATATTAAGACATTCGGGCATGAATAGAATCTAAAGTCTGAACGATCCTTCCAAAGGAAGAAGAGCATGTGCGGGGAGTAAAGAGAACCGAGATGCAATATGTCCATGTACCAATTCCCCACGACAAATAGCATTATTACCACAAATATGCTAAAGATAAATTTTCTTGAAAGATTCTTCAAAGGATAACCCAACAGAGATTACAACCTCGACACCATTCCTAGTTGTTCCAACAGCCAGTGCTCAAAGCTGCCTAAGCAAACGTTACAATGAAAGGTGTTGAATTTCTAGAATCTACTGTGAAAGCTTCCACTTGCCATTTACATTTTTATAAAATGAGTTTAATTCAAAACTTAGTGGCCCGACCTATCCCACATTTATGTCTCTGACAAGTCACCTGACTTCCCATTTCTTCTGATCAAGATGGAAACGATAATTGTGTCTATCATACAGGATTATCATGAGGATTCAATGAGATAACTTTGGAGCCACTTTTACTTCATGTCCTACCCAGTGCTCAATAAATGTAATTCCTAGTAATAATGCTGTTACTATAGCAATACTAATACCAGTTCTAAAGTGGTTTGGTACTGATACTAGTTCTAAATTAATAATACTATTAGCACTACCAGTAATACTAGTAGTACTCATTATAAGCCAATCAATAGTCATTGGATCAATTGTTCTGATTGGCTGTCCAGCAAACTGTGCTTGGCTGAAAAACAAGCACAATGTCACACCTTAGGAACATGCACTCTTTCTTGTGCCAAAATGAAACTAAATTTCTAACTGGAAATTGTTTTTCATGAAGGATAGAGGCAATTTGTCAATTGAAGACAAACATCTTTTTTCAATCATAACAGAAAATATTTCATAAATGTGCAGGCAGCAGAGGTTAAAAGAAATAAAAGGCTTAGATTTTTCAAACGTATTTTCTGTTTCTGTTTTTAAGACAGTCTTATTATGTAGCACAGGCTGGCCTTGAACTCACCATGTAACCCAAGCTGGCCTCAAATATGAGGAGAACCATTTGCCATGGCCACGAATGCTGTGTTTCAGGCCTACACTGCAAAGCCTAGCTTGAGTCAAATATTTTAAATCACTTCAATTGATAACATTGTTAAAAGAAGTTCACTTATGAGGGTCATCTGGAACCTTAAACTAATGAGATGAAGTAAATGAAAATATTAATTCAGTGTTAATGCTGAAATACCTGACAGATTTATACAATAGCTTTATTTTGGGGTTTTGTGGTGGTTTGGTTTTCATCCATGGTTTCTGCCTCATAATTTCCTCTCAAGACAGATCATAGAAACTGAAGTTTCTCTTCCCTCCGGACGGACCATGGAAACTCTTAACTGTCCCCTTTCACTCCTCTGTCTTAGAGCTAACCTTAAAGAAACTCTCTGATCTATCTCTGCATAGTAGGTTCTGTGATCCCCACCCCATTCCAGAAGGTTCTGAGAAGCCAAGAAGAATCTAAATGGACAGGCCTTTCTGGGTTGCCACATGCAATCTATCAGCATTCTATGTCATGAAGTCTCTCTCTATTAAAAAAACAATAATAATAATTCCAAGTTAGGGTTGTGGCATCCAGGGTTGTGAGAAATGTGACCAGTTCCTGGAGTGTGGGATGTTGAGAGAGGGCTTGGCGCCTCTTACCTCTTCTCCCAACCTCGCCCTGCGTCTCTCCTTCTGCACTTTCTGTAATCTTTTGAAGTCAGCTTGTAAATGTAACTGTTTCCCCGGGTCTTAGGAGCTGCTCAAGCATGCTAATCAGATCTGAGGAGGAGGCTGTGGGAACCTCTGGCAGCCGGCGGGTCAGCGCACAGTAAGACAACATGGGGCTGGCAGTTGGCATCGGAAGTTGGTGAGGGCAGCCAGTCTCAGGCAGAGTGCCTGCAACCTTTGGGATCTCACACTGTCTCCAGGTAGACTGTGTCAGAATTAAATTGGATTAGGAGACCCCCAGCTGGGGTTCACTACTACAGGATCAGTGGCTTCATGTGGAGGACCACACACAGACATCTGGTATCAGAACTCTTCTGGGTTGATGGAGGTGTGAACATTGACAGAAAAACATACAACGTTTTGTTTTCCTGAGGCATACTGGATTGGATTTACAATTACAAGAAATGCTGGGTAGCCCTTTCTCTTCACCCTAAAAAAAAATAAATAAATAAAAATAAAAATGCTTCAATCAAACTCATTCAAAAACCTGTTCATGCAGTCACATGGTGGTTACTGTGCACACTTCAGTCAGCCCATATGAATATTCATTTGAAATTGAGCAACTGTGGTAAATCTTGGGTGTGCTCTAATGTAGGATGCGTCTCATTTTAGAATCACAGTCTGCATCCCCAAAGAGGCTCTTCTTTAGTCCCAGTCATTCAATGGAAGAAGAATTTCCATAGTAAAAAAAAAAAGAAAAGCGGGGGTAGGGGGCAGGGACTTCAGCAAGATTCTGTTATTGTGGCCAAAAACATCCAGAACAATTCTGGGTAATAGACCCAGAGTTCTTACCAACCATCTTCTTGATGGGCACAGGTCATTTTCAGCCCAGTCAAGTCTCTGGGAAACCAGACCACAGAAACAGCACAGATGCTGAATAAATCAGATACATCCTGTGGTTTGGGGCTTCAAAGGTAGCCACAAATTCTTAAGGTATGATTCATAGTCATCAAAATCTATGAACGTCCTCTAAGGTTATTCTTTCACTTCCAGTGAGCAGCTCTGAAATTCCTCAGATCTATTATGTCGGGAAGATCAAGGAAGTTCTGCAGTAAACCAGGAATGTGGTCAGAAATAAATGTAGTTGTCACCTGTTTGGGCCACTTGGCTTATTAGAACTTGCATCTACTTGAACAAAGATTAGGGAGGAGGCAGAACCCACACTGTCTTAGACCTTTAAAGGATCCAAGGAGAAGCTATGTATTTAAAAGACATTCAAAGCAAATAGCTTGTGTCATCCAGGCTGGTAGGCTAAATTTTGAAGATCCTACCAAATCTTTCCACACACGTATGCAAGTGTTTTGAAGCTAGGCTATATCAAAGGATACAAGGTAAAAGAAACCTATTCGTTTTTTCCCAGGTGTACCCTATTAAGTCTTCATTCCCCAAACAGGGAGAAAAACAAACAAACAAAAAAAAAAAAAACTAATCAAAGAGCCTATATAAAGAGTATTCTGATTTGAAGACATTATGTAATACCACAGCCACTGTCAAATTCCCATTACTTTGTTTAGTGAAATTCGGCATCATTTCTAATGTTTTTAACCATTTTGTAGTCTTTTTTAAAAAATAAAAATATAGGCAGCAAAAAATAAATAAATTAAATTAAATTAAAATATATATAACAAAAAGAATTACATCATTCTGGGCATAAAAATGATAACTGCTGTCCATTCTTATGGCATAAGGAAATACCTCAGAACTGTGAGACTTAAAACAATGGCTTTTCATTTCTCACCCAAATCTACAGGTTAGTAGGGGGCTGTACTCAACAATTATCTGGACTGCGCACCAAATACAATTTGGGCTGGCTGGTGTGTCTGTGATTGACTGCTGCTAGGGCAGGTGAAATGCAGGTCTAGAACACACTCCGACTACATGAGCTCCCGTCTTCCAAGCAGGCAGGCTGGGCTGGCTCATCAATAGCATGGGCAGGACACCGAAGCAGAGTATGGAAATGTGACTGGCCTCCTGGAGCCCCTGGATTAGAACTACTACTGCCTCCCCTAGCCAAAGTAAGCTCCAAGACCAACCTTGACTGAAGACATTCAGAAACAAATGTCACCTTTTGAGGATACGAGATTCAGAGTTGCACTCACTGACATGTCCCTGATGCCACACTAAATACAAAAAGACAAGGGCAAGTGACAGCGCCAAGAGAGTAAAGCAATTCTGATCAGGATGGATTAGAGCCCAGCAAGGAGAATGCATGACACTCCTCCATAGCAACCCTGCCCACCATTGAGTCCTCCATAATTTCTC
>PVJA010019560.1:0-38245 GCA_004027025.1 Myocastor coypus | reverse complement strand
ATGTTCAATATACATCCATTTATATATGAAGTCTTCAAACTTATCATTTTTTATGGATGAGTAGTATTCCATTGTATAAAAATACCACATTTTCTTTAACCATTCTTCAAATGATGGACATTTTGGTTGTTTCCAAGATTTGGCTATTACAAATTGGGCTGCTATAAACATAGGTGCACAGATATCGCTATGGTAAGAACTGAAAACTTCATATGAGTTTTTTTCTTGAAGAACAGGAGTTTCTTGAATTACCACTGGGTTACATCCACATAAACCCATTTATTTTAATCTTAAAATATCATAAATCAAAGCTACATTTAGCAAACATAATCTAGTGAACTGGTCCAGGATTTTTTCTTGATAGGTAATCAAAATCTTCATTCCTGAAGGACCTGGATCAGTAGAAGCCCTACCTAGATTAGGCTTCCTTTTAAAAAAAATTATTTTATTTTATTTTCAAGAGTAAAAACAAAAGCAAAACCAGTTTAAAAGGAAAGCAAAACTGGCATGGGGTAAAGAAGAAAAGAAGTAAACTAAAATCAAAAATAAGATAAAGACAGTAATTCTACTAACTTCTACTAGTTGACTGAATAGATAGGTTTGTGTTTATATTGTTTGAAAAATTTTTCATGTTTATATGTTATAATCTGAACAATTACTTTGAAGACAACAAGTAATGCATTAACCATTATTATTCTACTAGCTTGTTTGAAATTTTGTCTTTTCATTGTTTTTACTCTTTAAAATATAAAGTGAAAAAAAACAAATGTCAGAAACAATAACATACAACATCATGCATATTACAGATTTTCAAAACAAGAATAGTTAATAAACAATGATTGTTCTATTATCTATTTTAATTATCAAACGTGTTGCTCAGAATAGATTTGATGATAAAAATAGATAGCATATCAACCATTGTTGGTTGAACAGCTACTCTTGTTTTGAAAATCTGTGACATATGTATTGTTACATGTGATGCTGTTTTCATCTTTGTCTCTGATTTTTGTTCTTGCTTTTGGTTTTACTCTTTAAAATAAAATTAAATTAAAATTTAAAAAGGAAGCCTGTTGCTCAGATTAACAGATATCATTATGTAAGTTTAGAGAAATAATGGAATATTACCACTTGCTTTCATGACATCTTAACTTTTTTCTTGTCTTTATTATTTCACTTCATTTAAAAACCTTATTTTAATAAGAATACAATAATAATCGATAAGACATTAAAATGGTACACATATAGAAGACCAGAATGAGAAGTATCCAAGTATAGTTTTTGTATTACACGTTGCTGTAGTTGATGTTGTTGCTTAGATCACAGATACCAGCATATAGAATTAGTCCAGATGAAAATGCTACACATTAACTGTTATTTTAAAAAAACTGATGGAAATTATTAATACAATGATCTCCACCATCCTGTATACATACTTATATGTCTTTCCCCTTCCTAGGCTATAATTTTCTACTGACTTTAGTCACAAGATACAGTAATACTAAAAGATACTCTAAGGGAACTCATCTATTCCAAACATGTTCTGCTTATCTCCATTAGAGTGCCAAAATCTAATTTTTCCTTAGTATCAGATTAAGTCATCCCAATGAGCCTCATAACTGCCTTCCTTACCTGTAGATTCCAAGGAGTGAGGTGTCCAAAGCAGCTGAGCAGCAGTCCTAACTTCCAATTCAATGGAATCACTGTTGCATCTCCTGCTGGAAGTATTTTTCTCTTTGGCTCTAGTATCTGTAGCCTGAAGGAGCAGGGTCGTGACAATAGAAAGCAAAAATTTGGTAGTAGATCACTAGGGATATGTGAGTGATGCCACTCCCATTTTCATCACTTGATTCCTGCACCCTTGAATTCTGGCTATAGGAAAGAGAATCATATAGTATGTGCTAATACAGAGTATATTCACCTTTCTGGAGCACTTTGCCCCAAATCTGCAAGGTGTGGTTACCTAGTTGGCAGTATAACAGAATCCAAAAGCCTATACTATAATTCTATTGGGATAGCTGCTTCAGGGTAATGGATAACATAGTAGGACCAGCAAATTCCATTAAAATGAACCTCTTATTACACTTCTTTTGCTATGTGGTGAATTGCTAGGTGTTAATCAGTGTCACTGGAACATATGTACAGTAGGTAAGGCATTCTCTAAATCCACATATAGTAGTTTTGGCAGAAAGATGACAGTAAGGAAAGCAAATACATTCCTTTTGAAAACATTCTCTTCTACTATAGAAACAGGGCAGTGTAACTACCCTACCAACAGGTTTCTGGCTGATTACCAAAGAGAATAGTGCTATATTGAGGTCTAACTATTGGTCTCTACTGCTGGCAGATAGGGTATTTAGCAGGAACCCTAGCCAAGTCACCTTTGCAGAGTCAAAGTCCATGTTGCTGAAAACATATGCAACTTCTATCCCTGCTTCCATTACTAATTTGTTATAAGCCTATTGGGTAATGACAGGGATGGCTGGAAAAAGAGTTTAACTGGTGTCCACAGACTAGATCATCCTATTGATGTGATTATTAAAATCCTCCTCAGCTGAGGTCACCTTTTGACATTTTTAAAAAGAGGTATTTTCTTACCCATTCTCTAATCATGTTCCCTCCAAGTCCCTGTCCATCCAATTAAATCTTTGCTACAGACCATGGACTGGTATAAAGTTTCACAACTGGCCATTTCTCCTTCTCAGCAAAGTAAAAACACAGTTACACTCCTCAAAATTATGTCCACTGAAATTACCATTCACCATTGTCCTTCACAGATGACCAGAGCAATCCTATAGTGCTACACTTGGCCATGTTCAGCTTGTGCCTACATATTATACAGAACCAAGCCCAATAACTGTCTACCTGTGCCAGCTAATCATAGGAAACTTTCTACGGGTCATTCTTGCAGGATTGGGGGGAGAAGGAAGTATATTTCAGGAGTAAAAATAATGACACAATGGGCATTCAGAGCCCATTCAACATGTAATTTTTCTTGTTTTCAGGACTTTAGATAGATAGGTAGACAGACAGACAGACAGTAATTAGAGTCACTTCCCCTTGGTGATGGAGAACTGCTTAGATTTATGGTTTGGTGGGCACCTCAGGTTACATAATAACTTGCTCACTCATAATCAAATATGTACTGCTTTCTAAGGCCCAGCACCAGGCCATGGGTTTTTTGTTCAAAGAATAGTATGTACCTGCCCAGGATGCAACGGTTTTTTCCAGTAACATTAAGATTTTAAAAAACCACTTTATTATATTGGTTAGTTTTCTAAAAACATGTCAAAATAAGTAGGAAATGATTCATTAGCAGTATGCGGTGATAATTTACATATCTACATTGACAGATCACATATTGATTATTAGTGCTCTCTTTCCTGCTGGAAACAGAATCAAGTGCATCTTCCAAACTAGTCAGAGTTGAAAGCCAATTTCAGAAATCCCGAAAGCAAAACATAAAACAAATTCTTAAAATTATTATTTCTCCAGAGCCAATTTCATGATCAAAATCCATATTATAGTTCTCTAGAGAAGCAGAATGACAGGTCCATGAAGGACAGAGAGAAAAAGAGAGATAGACAGAGACAGAGAAATAGAGACAGACAGACAGACAGACAGAGAGACTCGTGACAAGTGCTACAATCTGACATCTGCAAGCTGGAGACCAGAAATCCAGTTGTGAGGCTTAAAGATCAGAGCACCAGAGAGCTAATGGAGTAGATTCTAGCTTGCATTCATCTGAAGTCCTTAGAACTAGGAGCACCAAGGGCAGGAGATTGAATTCAACCTTCCTCTGCTTTTCTCTTCTATTCTGGTCTTTAACAGATTGTATGATGTGCACTCACATTGAGGAGGGCCATCTGCTTCATTTAGTTCACCAATTCAAATGCTAATCTCTTGGGGAAGAACCCTCACAGGCACACCAAGAAATAATATCCAATCCCACATCCCTGCACCCTTTAGTGAAATTGACACATAAAATTGACTATTACATATGATTTGAATTATGTTACGTAAAGATGTTCCTGCTTAAAATAAAAGCTACCAAACTTATAAGAGCAATTGTTTGAGGCAGCACTATTTAAGGTTGTTTTCTATTTTTCTCCTTCTCATTTTCCAAACTGCCTATTCTAAATGTAGCATTAAACAGTACTGCTCCCTGCCCTTTCCGCATAACAGGCTTAGTTTAAAGATTACAGTATGACATGAATGAAATTCCTTTATAAACTCTCACAGAACCATCTGTTATAAAGTGGCATTCTTTCATAGAGGGTTATCTACAATCTATACAGACCCACAAATGTGCGCAATGGTACTTTTGTGTAGTGCTTTGCTATTTTCCCATCAGGGCATACATAGAAAATGATAGTTGTCAACACACTGCGGAAAAATGGACCAGGTTCCTTGCAGCCACACCAATCTGCCAGAGCTGACCCCTCTGGATTTGGCCCCAACGAAGGGTAAGAGGATCAGGGTCACTGTACACTAGATGGAAATCTCTGCTCCCTTAATGTAACACTTGCTTTTAAAAGAGAACTGTAGCCTTGGGACATTACATTCTCTCATTTACAAGTGGAAATATTTGTAGATCTTTCATTCCTTCCCAGCCTCTGAGAGCAAAGTAAAGGTCAAGTGAGATGGTACACATGAAAGTGCTTAGCTTGAAAATTTAGAAGTTAATGACAGGTAGTAGATATTATTCTTTCACATTAAAACCTCAGGCAGAAACTTAAATACCACTAGGGAGACTTGAAGACCATATGTTTTAACTGATACATATATTCTGCTCATTTATTCTGGGTTTACTGAGTGTTTAATGCTTATGAGACTTTGTGAGAGATGCTAGGTGCTGAGAATGAATTATTTTTATTCTGCTAAAAAGAGACCAATTCGCTCTTCGTCCATAGCAATAAGTAATCATCAAAGCTAATTTCAAACTCATTTTGTCAATGTTATTTTGTATTGCTAATCATGCATTTAAATAACAACCAGTTATAGCCCCATGCCTGGAGTACTGCAAGCACAGTCTAGAAACCATGTTTCTTCGGCAACATATGAAGTTCCTAAATACTGTTGCTTCTGAAAACTCACCCACCCATGACTTCTACATTTTCTAAAACATATACAGTATGTGATTTTTTTTTTTTTTATGGAAGGGTGTACAGGGTATTCAGGCCCTCACTACTAGATCAGACTCATAGTGATTCACCTGCTTACAGCCTCCCAAGAGGTGGGATTACAGGTGCACACCACTACACCCAGTCTTAATTGCCTTTTCAGCATGCCCCAGGGGCAGAACCAACATGGTAGGCCCAGGGATGGAACCCCTGGCCACTGCGCCTGCCTGCAGGTGCTTTAATCAGCTGATCTATTTGGCCAGGCCCAGGATGTGATTTTGTAGTCAGGGTTCGCAGAAGAATAGATTTAATACATAACACATAAACTATAGGACTACTTTACAATATTGACCCCAAGAGTAGAGTTCAGAAGAGGGCAGGAGATCTGCCCACATGGTAGAGACCTGAAGAATGACTAAGGACCTGTATCCCCTGGCAATGTGCTGCATGAGTTCAGCCAAAGGCCTAAAGCCCGTGGCAATGTTCTCCAGTAGTACAGACCGAAGGCTAGAGTTCACAGCAAGGTGTCATGCAAGTTTATAGTGAGAGCCGGGCGTGGTGGCTCACACCTGTAATCCCAGCACTCAGGAGGCTGAGGCAGAAGGATTGGTGAGAGTTCGAGACCAGCCTGGGCTACAAAAGTGAGCTCAAGTCCAGCCTCAACTGCACAGTGAGACCCTGTCTCAAAAAGACAAAAAAAAGTTTATAGTGAGGATTTGCACCAGGAAGGCCTAATGACCAGTGATGGAAGCGAAAACGATTTGTGCCAGAAGGCTGAGGGATCTACACTGAGATCTGACACCGAAGATGAAATTCCTTAGAAGAGAAAAACTGTGATCCTCTGTTGAGGATCTTCTGTTGAAAACAAGCCATGGCAAGGTCTTCAGGAAAGTAAAGACCATACAAGCTTTCCCTCCCATTCTCTTTTCATGTCACTGGCAAGAATCCTTGGGTGGGTCTTCCACACCCAGTACCACAACCACACTGACTCAGTTCAGCTGGGCATTCCCACTTAAACTGGCAATTAATTCACCACAGTGCTAAGCCCTCTCTTTTTCTCTCAGTACCTTATAAGAGAAGTTCTCTCTTGCTTAACCAAGCAATACATTCTACTTTTTATTTAAACTATTGACTAGTAGATTTCAACAGTACTAATGAGTGTAATATAAATGAACCAAAGATGGAATCCGTGTATTGGCCCTGTTATTTACTTCTTCCAAACTGCCTGGGACCTTTAGTTCAAAAGCCAATAGGAATCAAACTCAAATTTCTTACCCCTAGTTTCTGTTGCTCTGCTTTCCATTGCTTGGGCAAATTCCTGATACCTGCAATTTAAAGCAGGAAAGGCCCGTTTGGCTCAAAGACCCAGATGTTCCAGTCCATGGTCAGTTGGCTGCAAGGCAGAAATGCCGTGATCAGAGGGCAGGAAGGAGGAAAGCTGGGAAATCCATCGTATCTGTGAGCAGCCTGATGGGAAAATTCCAAGAAGAAGGGACTGAGAAACAGATATAGTCGCCAAGATCAAGCCCCCTTTTCCCACTTCCTCCAACTAGGACCCTCCTCATAATAGCTCATTCAGCTATGACCTCATTAAAGTGTTAATTCACTGATGAGGCTAGCACTCTAACAATCCAATCACACCTCCAGGAGTCTTGTAATCCAGGCAATTGACAATAAAGATTCACAGATATCTGATTGTTTTAAATATTGCCCAAATACACAGCTTTTTAATCATTTTGAACCCGCGTGCTTTACAACTCTTGCAAAGCTGCACCTGCCATCTGAGCACCAGATATATGATAAAAGACTGCAAGACAATAAGTCTTTTCAAGTATCTCTAGCTCAGCAGTTCCCCTGGATAATCCTTGCTTGCCTTCCATTCTGTGTGATGGTCTCTGGCCCCTGCACCACGGCCTTTGGACCATTTCATTCAGTTATGAGCTTCCCCCAATTCCATATAACCTGTCAGAGTGACACTTACATAAAGTGTGTTTTGTTCAACTGCTAATTTACAGTTATTTATCTTTTCTTGACTAGTTCCCATATGCCCGCCATCTCACTGCAGAGGAAAATTAGCCTGGCTTAAATTTCTACCCTTCCAAAGATGTATCAGTTTGACAGTGCAGTAATGATAAACTCACCCAAACCTGTGATCAGCTGATGGTAGAAGATGAGGAAGAAGGGAAGAAGTTAGTGATCGTGGTATATCTAGATGAGGTTCCTACAAGAGGTGGAAATTGAATCTGGGAGAGATGAACAGGCACAGAATAGGAGATAGGAATGAAAAGATGAAACAAGAGCAGCGGTTCTCAACCTGTGGGTCGTGAACCCAGTGGTGGTCAAACGACCAAAACACAGGGATTGCCTAAAGCCATTCCGAAACATAACTGTAGCAAAGTAACAGTTTTGAAGTAGCCACCAAAATTAGTTTTTGTTTTGGGATCAGCACAACATGAAGAACTGTATTTCAGGGTCACGGCATTAGAAAGTTTGAGAACCACTGAACAAGAGGAACCTGATCAAACTACTAATAAATGGTGTGAGCTTTAAAATTCTGAATCCTTGTCAAGGACACAATACAATTACTTTTGCTGACATAGGCCATATACTAAAAGTCTATTTCTATGAAATGGATCTGTATCTAAGTAGTGTCTCAAAGGTGTTTTTATCCCCCCAATGGTCACTTGACTAGGGCACTGTACATGAAAATGACTGTAGTCTAGTAATGTATGAATCATGATACAGAACAGCTTAATAACCCAATTTATTCCTGGGTCTAAAAAATACCAAAGAGAAATGACTTTCATAAACATGGTGGAAAGATTATGTCCCACCATGGCTTTTCAAACATAAAAGAAATGGCTATAAATATTCTTTGATTTCACTGGTAACCACAGTGCTCTCAAGAAAATAAAGCTATCCTTCCCCTGCTGTCCCCAGCTTTCCAAAGTATCCCACAGCCCTGGGCAGGTTATCCTCCTTGAAACAAAGTAGCTTTTAATAAAGTAGGCTGGTGGCAGAAAGAACGTGATATGATCACACACCTGTTATAATAAGATTTAATTCTGCTTCAGATGTACTAGTTTTAATAAAAAAGGATTGAGCAAATCGAAAATAAATTACATTGAAAGGTCAGGCTTATTGCTTGTACGGTTATGTTAACTCCCCCACTGACACTTTTAGAGACTATATTTATGAGACCTTTTGATTTTGGAAGGAGTGGTATAAAATACATCTACAATTTCCCCATTATTTGCAGCAGTATTTCATTTTTAAGTGTCAATGCCAAGCACTTAAGTATGGCATTCTTTAACAGAGGTAAATTTAAGAATGTGAGTTGTTTACAAAATGCTTTTACTCAAGATATTAATAAAACCAGCGCTTCTAGCCAGTGAAAAGTTAGAAAATCCTTCCAGAATTTACACAGCTTAATAGTTCATTTTATTACATGTGAATAATTAATTAAAATGTATTATTCCTAATTCAAATGAGCGTATTCCTCCTACAAAGCATCTCCTCTACCAAAAGAAGAGCCCATTCGATTTACTAACTAGTGATGACCACACCAATGACTGACACAGGATTATTTTACCAATAGTTTTAATGGGGCCTTCAAATAAGTACAAAATTGTTTTTTCCTCTGCTCCAATTACCTTAAGATAATTCAAATATGCTTCCTTGCTTCTATGTTAGCTTCATGATCCATAGACATCAAATATAACAAAATGTGCAAGAAGGATTCTATTATACCCGCATGGGTAATTACAGCCAAAGCTGAAGACAAAGGGAATAATAATAATCACTGAGCACTTTCACGGCATTTACTATGCAAAGGATTTGTACTAAGTACTTCGCAATCTTTAATCTATCTAGGCCCCACAACAACTGTATGATGTAAATATAATTATCATCTTCATTTTAAAGATGAGGAAACTGTAGCAGAGCAAATAAGTGAGTTGCCTAGCCACATATTTTGTAAGCAGACATATTAGTTTTTGACTTACTGGGGCAAAATAAGAGATAGAAAAATCTTAAAGTGGGGAAGGTTTATTTTGTTTTCAGAGATTTCAACTCATGATCAACTAGCTCTTAGGTAGAAACATCACTGGGGAGCGATAGCAGAATAGCACTACCCACCTTATAATATCCAAGAAAGAGAGAGCAGGGAGAATCCAAGAGAAGGTAACCTGAGACCAGGGACAGTATATGGGGTCCCCAAGAACATATCCCACTGATCCATATAAAATCACACAGAAACGTGCTTCACTAATCTCCTTAGGTAGCTCCCAAGAGTCAATCAAGTTGACATTCGAGATTAACCGTTCAATAGATAAGCTAAGATTTCAACTCCAGCACTCTAAATCCAAACCTGAGGGTCTTATAGCCTGGACCATCTTCTATTATGAATAGAACCTCCAACAAACATGGAGAGACATGTTTTTCAAAGGTTAGCAGACATACTTTCTTGTATCCTCTAACAGCCTAACCAGAGTAAGACTGCAATGGCAAGCATAAACACTAAAATGACACCCAAGATTTGGAGACCAAGTTATTTATGTTGTTAGCTACTGATCTGGATCATTCCCAGAATATCAGGTCCTGATCTCTGGTGGTCTGCAGCTTATATGGGATAAGCAAGCAGGAAATACAGTGGCACAATGGTTATCAATTAGAGATTGGTTTATGCAATGAGCATCATAGTCATTCATCATAGTGACCAGCTATTTCTAACAAATAGGAGAAACTGGATCTGGAACAGGAACTATTATTTAGGCAACTAATAAACTGAAGTATATTGGTGAAGGGAGATATTTTCTGCTATAAGACAATAAGAATTTGTCTACTGCCAAATAGAATGCTTCAGAGCAACAGCAGATAAGCTGTTTCACAAGCAGGAGAGAGAAGAATAGAGGAGAATATCATTGCCCCTACATATATCCCTAGTTATCCTACTCACCCATGTAGAAAAGCAAAAAGTAAGGCAAAGCAGTCTTAGAGTTAGATATGAGTTTGGAATTTTAATGGATTAAATTATCATGACTGAAGAGGACCAAAAAATTATGAATTTAAAAAGGAACTCTATAGCCGGGTGTGGTGGCTCACTCCTGTAATCCCAGCACTTGGGAGGCTGAGGCAGGAGGATCAATGTGAGTTCGAGACCAGCCTGGGCTAAAGTGAGCTTAAGGCCAGCCTGAACTACATAGTGGGACCCTGTCTCAAAATGACAAAAAATATAAAATAAAAATAAAAAGGAACTCAATAAAATAAATTTGGAATCACTGTATGGGAAACATAAAACATGTTAGTGTCCCTACTAATTTAACATTCTTCAGTGAAACAATTACATCAGAGTTCCACTGGGGCAGGAAGAGGTCTCCTGAGCACACTATAAGAGCGTGGCAATTAATTTGCCAGCCATTCCCTTGAGGGAGTACAAATCTGTGTTAATACTCTGACCTTGTATCATGTATTTTCACTTTGTCACTTTTGGATTTATGAGCAACAGGTGCTTCCCAGATGGCCAGCCTAAGCCAAAACACAGTCACAGCAAAGAAACCAAGCAAATGGTCCTCCCATGTCTCAGTTCCCACTTTAGGAATTGGCAGACCTTCAGCCCCACGCACTTCTCTCCATTGGACTCCAGCTGGCTGTAGTGGAGGATAGATGACAAAGGAAGTTCGAGAAGTTTTGTAACTTTTGTCTTAGGACTTATTTCCACATAGTTCCTGAATGCCAGGTCCTCACCGTGCTCATGGAGACCAAAAGAATATGCCACAGTTTATGATCACAGAACTCGACCACCATGACACTGGTAGTTCTATTGCTACCATTGCAGCAGTGCTCTTCTGTATAGGAACTCTCAGTGTCATATAGAAATACTGCACCAAAATATGCTGGTATATTCCAAATACAGCATCAGAATGCCTTCTCACTGGGACTTGGACATTTGTCCCAAAGGAGTATGACACTAGCCTATGTATCAGCCTATCACAATGCACTTTGTGATCTTTCTGTGAACACACTCGTCCTGGCCACACACATGTTAATAGGTTACTCACCTCTCTCAGTTACCAAGGTGAGCTCCTAATAAAGTTAGATATTTATTGTGCAGGTGCCCTGTAGGTAAGCACAGTGGCAATTTGTGCATCATATTTAATGTTGTAAACTTCCCTGGTGGGAACTCCCAGTTTGAATTAGTTTTACCTGGACAAACAAAAATTAAAAACAAAGGATAATGCCCTAAACTATGTGATGACTTAGTTTCTTTTCTTGTTCCATTGTGTCAATAGCCTGGAGTTCACTTTTATTGCTCTGCTTTTTTGGGCTTTCCACTCCAGTTGTCATTTCCTGGCTGTCATTGGCTGATGGGGCTTTAGCCATAATGATCCCATTCGTCTTCAAATGAGAAAGACATTCCACCTCCCATTAGGAACACTTCTAGAAACTGTATGTGCTACCTCTGCCTGCAGTTAGCAAGAATTTAGTCACACATTTGAGACTTGATGCCAGGGATCCCTGGGAAATGCAATCCTTATTCTTAATGACCAGGTGACTAACTAAAACCTGGCAATCTATTGCTGATGAGGATGAAGAAATGCATCTGACGAAACCAATTAGGCTCACTAGCTCAAGTAGGGGCAAGGCTCCTGCATATGATTGTGCATCTTGTGGATTTTAAAAAACTGGAAAAAAAAGATGTAGACTAACTAGTAGCCACTAGCCAAATCTGAACACTCTTAACTCAAGGTTCAATCAAAAAAGAGTGCCTTTTTGTGTTCATTTGGACCATACAAAATTTCAATTTTCATCAAAAATGATAAAGAGCCAGCAAGATACCCCAATGGATTAAGTGTCTGCTTGGGCAAAAGCAGGGACCAGGGTTTGATTCTGGATTCCATGTGCTATGCCAACTCTGTTCCCAGGGTGCACTGAGCCAGTGATCTAGTGCAAGGTGTGGTGGCAGGTGTCTATAATCCTAGCCCTGGTGAGGCTGAAAACAGGAGGATCACAATGAGTCTCAGCTACGTGCATAGTGAGAGCTTGCACCAAATACATTAAAAAAAAAAAAAAAAAAAAGACCGAGCTGGGTGTATTATTAGCTCACGTCTGTAATCCCAGAATTTTGGAGGCTGAGGTGGGAAGATTACTGGGATTTTGTGGCTACCCTGGGATAAACAGTGAAATCAAGGTCATGCTGAACTAAATAAGACCCTTTCTCAAATAAGAAACAAACAAACAAACAAACAAACAAAGAAAAAGATAGGCTTAGGAATTTGATTTAAAATTCTGCCTGGAGATAACAATAACCTTTTTTAAATACTCTCGTGAAGATAACTGTGCAAAATTGCTTGCACAAACTTCCCTTATTCTCCACACTTCCACATTCTCTGCTAAAAAAAAAAACCTTTTATAATAAGATCCTGTAGTCTCCTCTAATCAAGAGTTAGAGGGCTGGTGGGATGGCTCAGTGGTCTAAAGCGCCTGCTTGGGGAAGCTTGGGCGGCTTCAGGGACCGCGGTTCGATCCCCGGCACCACATGCTGCGCCAGCCCTGCCCTCGGGGCGGGCTGAGCCGGCCATGAAAATGAGTGAATAAGCAAACAAGGGTTCTGAAACAAGAAAAAAATAATAATAAATAAAATAAAATAAATTCTTAAAAAAAAAAAAAGAAAGAGTTAGAGCCCTTGAATCTGGACTAAACTTGTGAATTGTTCAACCTGCAGAGCAAGGTACAACTCAGACTTCAATAGGCCTTGCATCACTCCTCCACCTCCATCTCTCTGCATTTCCTTCTCTTCCCTTTCCTTTCATTCCTTCCCCTTTGCTCTCCTCCTCTACCCTCTCTCCTCTGCTCTCCTTTCAGTCTCGCTCTCTCTGTCTCTCTCTGTGTGTGTCTCTGTCCCTGTCTCTGTCTCTCTGTCTCTCTCTGTGTCTCTGTCTCTGTCCCTGTCTCTGTCTCTCTGTCTCTCTCTGTGTCTCTGTCCCTGTCTCCCTGTCTCTCTCTGTCTCTCTGTCTGTCTCTCTGTCCCTGTCTCTGTCTCTCTCTGTGTCTCTGTCCCTGTCTCTGTCTCTCTGTCTCTCTCTGTGTTTCTGTCCCTGTCTCTGTCTCCCTGTCTCTCTCTGTCTCTCTGTCTGTCTCTCTGTCCATGTCTCTGTCTGTCTCTCTGTCTCTGTCCCTGTTTCTGACTCACTGTTCTCTCTCTGTGTCTCTGTGTCTCTGTGTCTCTGTCTATGTCTCTGTCTCTCTCTCAGTCTCTCTTTGTCTCTCTCTGTCTCTCTCTGTCTCTGTCTATCTGTCCCTGTCTCTGTCTCTGGCTCTCTGTGTCTCTGTGCCGGTCTCTGTGTCTCTCTCTGTCTCTCTGTGTCTCTCTCTGTGTATCTCTGTCTCTGTTTCTTGGTCTCTCTGAATCTCTGTCCCTGTCTGTCTCTCTGTCTCTCTGTCTCTCTCTGTCTCTCTCTCAGTCTCTCTGTCTCTCTCTGTGTCTCTCTGTCTCTGTCTCTCTGTCCCTGTCTATGTCTCTTTCTCTCTGTGTCTCTGTGCCTGTCTCTGTGTCTCTGTCTCTCTGTGTCTCTCTCTGTGTATCTCTGTCTCTCTGTCACTCTGAATCGCTGTCCCTGTCTCTGTCTCTCTGTCTGTCTCTCTCTGTGTCTCTGTCCCTGTCTCTGTCTCTCTCTGTGTCTTTCTCTCTGTCTCTCACCCTCCCTCCCTTCTTTCCTTTTTCCACCTCTTTCACCCCACCATTCTCTCAGAACCTCATCAGTCTCACATGGTAAAAGCCTGATAGAAGGCCATCTTACAACACCACACACTGAACCTGCCCCTAAACCTATGTGTAAATTCAGCTATCACCAGCACCGCTGCCCATCTGTTTTAGTTACTATTCTGTCCTTGCTGGGACAAATACCCAACACTCAAGCTTAGAGGAGGAAAGAAAGGTTTATTTAGCTCACAGTTCCTGGAGGTTTTAAGTCACTGCCCCTGCTCTATGGGGTGTGGAGGAGAGGCTGGGGCGCTGCCCTGTCCACGATGATCTGCTTCAGACCTGTGAGCCAAACCGCCACCTGGCGGGGGGCGGGAACTCTGACAGTGCGTGCTGTCCGTTTAACTGTTATCGGCTCTGTTGGCCACGCCCCCAAGCCCCGCCCCTCGAGCCTCGCTCTTCGCAGCCTCATGATTTACGTGAGGCTTTGGGGGAACAACTGGATACAAACCATAACACCATCTAATCCACAGCTGATCATTAATGCATGAATAAGCCCAGTTGAACTCAGAATCACCCAGATGATTCATACAGTTATGAACAAGAATCTGTATTTATGATAATTAGCTTGATAAGGATTTATAGAATAAGTACATAAATCTGATACTGGCAAAATATTTTTCAAAGGAGAGGAAGAGAAGAGAAAAAAGAAAGGATGGAGATGTGTTATGTAAATATACTCTGTTTCCACAATTAATGTAATTATTATGTGCTGAAAACATGTAATAAAAACATTTTAAAATTTAAATTTTTGTTTGTGTTTTTATTTGTTTGTTTTATAGCTCGCTCAGCATGCCCTGGGGGTAGGGCTGGTGCAGCATGTGGTGCCAGGGCACCAATCGAGGTCTATGTGCTGCCTAAACTTTCCTAAAGCAGGCGCCTTAGACCATTGAACCACCTCTTCAGCCCCAATAAAATTTAAATTTTTTTAAAAATTAATAATTAACTACTATAGTGACACACCTACTAGTAACATCCCTATATGGCTATCAGCACAGTATTATCTTCATTTTATAGTAAACAGATGTATTTTGTAGTTTACCTAAAGTCACATAAGTAGTTAACACAGAAAATTGCAGTCATCTATACCAGGTTATCTACAAATTCTCTGATTATAAGCCATTGTTCTATATGACTGGGACACTACTCTAATAGGGAGAGGTGAAAAGCGAAATACTGGTTTGTAGTGATTACTTATTTTTTTCAGTGTAAATATTCACATCGTGGCCAATCTCAAACTTTTATTACTTGATATCACTGCATATAGAGCTGGAGAATGAATGCATTATTTTATTTCCAAAATACAAATATAACAATGATCTCAAGATCATAGATAATAGTAAAATAATTAAGAAATGATAAGTTTTGAGCATTTGTTACCTTCATTTTAATATAATTGAATTATAAGCTTTTATAATTTAAATGTTAAAGGGCTGGGGAAATAGCTCAACTGCATAAGCACCTGCCTGTCAAGCACAAAGTCCTGAGTTCAATCCTCAGTGCTGAAAACAAAATTAAATATTTGTGTTTAAAAATTGGCCAGCAAGATTTCCTGGAAATTTAACTGGCTCTTGTGAGCCAGTATGAGCCAGCTCTACATTAGTTATGGGTTTTAGTCAAATCATCCAGTTATTTGACCTCTTCAGCAAACTCCTTGCATCTTCCTATAAACCAACACCTGCCACCCACCTTTCCAGGCTCCAGATGTTTATGAGTTGTCTGAATACTTATAGCACAGCTACACTCTTGGATCTCTGACAATATGTCAACCTTTCTTTAAAATTTTTCATTTAGTTTTCCAGCTTCTACTTCTCCATTGAATAATAAACTATGTATTTACTTCCTAGTTAACACAAAACCTTATTTCCTTAGTTCATTTAGTCTTAAATGATATCTTTTGCATTGTAGCTTCAAAAAATGCCTCCTACCTATGCCTTTGAAGATCTAGCATTTAGACAACAGCTCTGTTTCTCCTTCTCACCATCTCCTACCCACATTTTTCCAATAGGAAACTTCTCTGTCCTGTCAGCCATGATTTATTCACATGTAGGCATCCAATACTGTCTTCATGGCCAAATGTACACATCATCCACCGCTGCCTGCAGAGCCTCCCATGTGATATCTAGGTGTTGCACAGAAAGCCAGGTGTTTTGAGAACAAAGGGATGTCAAGGAGCTGTGTTATGTCAGCTCCTTCCAACTTCCCACCTTGCAATAATGTGATGGTCTTCAGCCTTTGTGGAATTGGCAAAGGCAACTTTGGGCCAGAACCAGCTTCACGCAGTAACTTTGAAGAGGCTTCCAAAAGTATTGATTCTACAAGTTTTCTCAGCAGCACAAGCTCAATTTCTTCAATCTAAAATCTCTCTCTCTCTCTCTCTCTCTCTCTCTCTCTCTCTCTCTCTCTCTCTCTCTCTCTCTCTCTCTCTCTCTCTCTCTCGTCCCTCCTCCCCAATCATCCCAGGGCTAGAATATATTTCCATAATAAATTTCCATATGTTCCTTGGCTACTGTCATTGTGGAATGTAGTAAACATTTAAAAATCCATATAAGACCTTTCATGAATTCCATGTAAATCCCTTTCAAATAGGGAACTTCACATTTTGTCACTCCCTACCTCACATTTGACATTTAAGCAATATTGAAGTGTCTGGAGTTGTTTGCGCTCACCAAGGTGTTTCTTACCTTATGCTGCTGTATTCTCACTGCCTGAAATGCCCTCTTTCTAGTTACATAGCTACGTTCACCTGGGAAAAGCTTTTCTGTGTCTGTTAACTCCTCCATGAACCTTCCCTGACAGTTGAAGGCAGAATTCATTTCGTTCTCTGCTGCATATCTTCTCTGTTGTTCACCTACTTCTATTGCTATGTGACTCATAGCCTTCCCAGAGTATGCAAATAAAAATGTAGCACTGCACGTAAATTTCAATTTTACATAACTAATGAATAACTTTTAGCAAAATATACCCCATGTGCCATTTAAAACATACTTATGCTAAAAATCATTCGTTTGCCTGAAATCAACTGAGCATCCTGCATATTGTCTGACCATTCTAGTGACAAATACTAGTGCTTCTCTCTGGCACCTCAACTACATGCTCCTTGAAGGGAAGCATTTGAGTTTATTCAACTATATCTTCTTAACACCACACAATCTGTTTCAGATTACAAAAGCTCACTTTTTGGAACTATATTGAAGCAATATTTTATATTGTTTGGTAATTCAGGCTTACAAAAATCTAGTAGGGAGGGGAGATAATTCTTTTAATTGTGAGCCACAGAATAGGGGAAAATGACTTAGTGACTTACCCCACATCAAGCATAATGGACCATGAGAAAGCCAGAACTCAGACTTGGTCCTCCCAACTCTTTAATTTCTTCCACTAAACCACACTACTGGGTTTTTTTGGGGGGAGGGGTATTTTGTTTTTCGCTTTGGGGCATTTGTGCATGTACTCATGGATTTTGTGCAACTTTGCAATTTTCAGAATTATTTCTAAGCTTTAAATAAATGATCATGCTTGCTTTGCCTTTAAATGATATTATGGCTCCATTGGTATCACAGTGGCTTGAAGTTGAGCCTGGTGAATTTTTAATTAGGTACCAATCAAATTGAGAGCCTGATAATACAGCATCATTTCCAGGAAAGTCAACACCATGGTAAATGATTTTATTGGTAAACCGTGAACTTTTTTATATATTTATTATTATTATGTCAATACAGGTTTCCTCTATCTGCGTATGTACAGCAGTTGACAATATTAGCTGCATTATTAGTTTGGTTTCCTCTGCTTGGCTAGCTTTTCAGTTGGGGTTAAAGTCTGCATTTTCTGTCTCAGCACTTTCGAAGAAGTGGTGGTAATAGTAAACTTATATTAACTTGCACCCAAGTAATGAGCCCTCTGTTAATTGAAAATTCTCTGTACTTAGCTCGTACAAAAAAAGAAGCAATTATGCAAAGATTGACTGACAAACATTTTTCTCCAGAAGCATCTGGCATTATCCTATCCAATCCAATTTTCTTTACTACCCATTTCCACTACAGTTCTAGTCAGCAATCGGCAAAATCACCTTGGTCCTTGCAAAGGGCAAGTTCCCTCTGCTAAGTGTTCTGGGACTCAAAAGGAGGCAAAAAGAAACGATATATTTATTAAATGACTACCATGAATGTCTGGAAGAATACTCAGGAAATTAAGGCCCCTGTTAGTGTTTGTGGAGGGAGACTGAGTGAGGCACAGGGGCAAACATGAGGCTTAATTTGTGCAGCATTCCCTTTTGTACATTTTGAATTTTGTAGCATGCACTTATATTGCCTAATCAAAAATTAATCTTCTTTTATTAAATCTGCACTCTAATTTTATGTGATCTAATAAGTTCTCACAATGACCCTCTGAGATAAGTACTGTTATCATCCCTGTTACACAGAGCAAAATCTGAGGCTCAAAGAGTTTAGGTCACTTGCCCCAGATCATATTATTCAAGAGAAGCAGCCAAAATCTGAACCAAAGTCTGCCTGACTCCAAAGCTATGCTAGCTGTCCTACTTCCCAAAGCAGATACACACCCAATACACACTCTCAGGGACAATATTGTGGCAGAACTATAATTTGGAGATCATTTCCATATTTCAATGATTCTAAGAAATATTTTTTAAATTTTCTGATATTAGGGTGTATCTTCTGATGAATGATATGTTGTAGTATATTTCATGATATTTCACTATTGTCAGTAATTCAGAAGACAATGATGAAGTTTCCAAACAATGGTTTCCTGAGCTCAATAGACTGTAGAGAATCAAAAAGTTCAAATAGGCAGCATAGGAAGGAATTGTTATTAGGAGCCGAGGAGAGAGAACTCCCATAAGAGTTACTAAGGAAGGCTTTTTGCCCTAATTTGAGTTAGGCTTTGGAGACTGCATGATGTATATACTGTCTAGTAGTACAATAATGCTGCACAATAAACCACCCCAAAACTCAGTACTACAAAATAACGACCACTGATTTATTACTGCTCTCAAATCTGTATGTTACTTGGAAGTTCTGATGATCTTGGGTGGTCAGCCATAGGAGAGATGACACATCTTGGCAAAGTCCATCCCTGTCTTGAGATCTGCTGGCTACTGGATGATCTGTCACTATCTCAGTTTAAGTACGAGATGGTGTGGCTCTGCCACGTGCTTCTTGTGTACTACTAGTAGGTAATCCTAAGCACACTCTTGTGGCTACGGCAAGGAGCAGGAGCAGAACTGTGTGAGTGAGCAGGAAAAGTACAAGCCCTACTTACACCAGGTTTGGTAATACACTGCTGGCCTAGCAAGATGTGGCTTAGCCCAGAACTGGAGATGAGGCATCTTCAGTGGGAACAATAAAGAATTAAATCTATTAAGTGCAATACATTTGAAACAGGTGAGCTTCAGCTCTGCAAGTTGAAGAAAGAAGGGCTTTGTTTTGATTAATTCAGGTTTTCTACATACATAATCCACAATTTAAGATGATTTGTCTTATATTTTTTTACTTTATTTTCATGAGAAAACATACCCATAAATCAACTTGGCTTTCACTTCCAATAAAAGTATATGATAAATTATATGAAATATTTAGCACTTTGTTAGAAAATAGGCTTTTTTTATGATTTAGCCTAACTATATAGAGTAATGAAAGTGCACAGAGCATATGTAAGATTGGATAGGCTAAGCTATGATGTTGGTCAATTAGATATATGAAATGAATTTTATACACATTTTCAACAAAAACAAGTTTATTGGGCCATAACTCCATTGTCAATGGAGGTGCAACCTCACTAATTTTTTTCTACTTAATCTCTCAGTTTTTTAGAGAAATGTACTACAAGTTTCCATTGTGATTGTCATTTATGGAAAGCATAATTTCTTTTTGTTTATTAGTTTAAACTTTCTATATTTTAGGGCAATGTTCTTTCACTTTCATAAAAAGGTATTTTCTCCTTTTGGATGAATTTATATTTTATCTTTATAATGACTCTTGCTTCAGGTATTTTGTTATAGTAATGTATCAAACTAAAGGTGTATGTGCTTAATTTATTGTGTTTGACATTTAGTAGAATTTTGCATAGAATTCTTTAAGTCTGGAAAAAATTGGCTATCAATTCTTCATATATTGTCTCCTATTTTATTTTTTTTTCTTTTGGTGCCACCATTAGACTGAAGTTGTAAGAAACCAGCAGAAACAGGAGTCAAGAGAAAAAGTTTGCTGAAGGAGGTAAATTCTGATACGTAATTTCAAAATAATGTGGATTTAGTATGGCAATTGTGAGTGTCAAGGATTGGTTTATAACAACTATTCTAAGTTTTTAAATCCCAGAAAGACCTCGGAGATCAACTGGGATTTCTTTTAAGAACTGTATCAATTACCACAACGACTGTTCTTAATGAGGTTTCTTTGTGGATTGTCATACTCCACAGTGGTGCTTGGCATGTACAGTTCTGAATGGTGAGCATTTTGGCCCCCAAAAAGTTACCTTCCAGCTCAGCCATCCTAAAAGCCAAGGTTTCTTCTTCACTGACCATGTTAATCTTTGTCCAAATCCAGAAGTTTGTTCTGCAGATGAACTTCAGAAACAACATATTAATGACCCCAAATGGGATCCAAATTTGCACCCTAATAATCTTTTTAGAGCTGTCTTCTTTGTTGGATCATTAGTGAGTTCTAAACTTTGAATCACACAGAAGATGGCCATGGCATTGAGAACTTTTCTTTTCAAAACAAAAGGGAAATCAATTTCAGCCAATTCAGTAGTTGCCATTTTATGAAGTTAAGGTGCTCAATGTAAATTAATGTTTTAAATGTATGGCTTTGATCAATAGGTGTAATTATTGATTGGAATCGCACAAAGCTGAAAGCAAACCAATCATTCTTGACAGAGTACGCTTTATACCATGTAGATAAATCCCCAGCAAAATTGTTCAAGGCTTATGTAACCGCCCTTTCCAATGTTATAAGTCAAATCTTGAAAACAAGGTAAACACCTTCACCACTGCCTCTCTTCTTTAAATACTCTGCAAGTGGTAGATAATAGGATTTTCCTTTAAGATTGTCATAAAAATTGATATAAGACAGTAGGAAAGGTGTAGAACTTAGTAAATCCTTAGCAATAATCCAGTATCACAATCATTACATATTAATAAAAGAGCAATATCAGAAATTAGAGGCTTCAGAATAATACAAAAATCTCACTGTCATCATGTGGAATCTGTAATGTTTTATCGTTCCCGAGTCAGTGCTCACCAGAAGTCCCCCTAGGACTCTGCCTTCCACTTTCATTCCTGGCTGTGGGCCTCAGTCTACTTTCTGACCCTCAATTCTGACTCAATTTAGGGAACATAACATAGAGTCTCCTGATTTGTGTTGTTTGTTTCTCTGATAAATAAAATTCAAACCATTTTAGAGAATAATCTAATGCAATTAAGTTGAGTCACATCATTGTTAAACCATCATTATCATTATTTAGTTGCATAACTCATATCAAACCGAAACTCTGTATCTATTACATAACAATTTCTCCACTGCAGAATCTTTTTCTGGAATTTTCTTCTGTGCAGTCTGAAAGGCACCCAGCTCTTGTCTCCAAGGATATTCAGCATTTCTGTACCTCGGCACTTTGGGTGGTCTCCACGTAGTCAGGACTCTTGAATAATTTTCTAGAAGCCTTTTTTCACAGTAAGTACTTTTAATGAAAGCAGGGAATCTATTTTTAAACATGAATATACTTATAGGCAAAGTGCGCCCTTTTAAGCCATGACTTATTGTCACTGCTGAGCTAGTTACAATCTGTCATAGGTTGAGTTGTATCTTGCTGTCAATCGTATGTTGGAATCCTAACCTCCAATACTCCAGAACGTTACATTGTATGTATTAGTTAAGATGACATCATGTTACTCCAATATGACTGAAGTACTTAGAAAAGCAACATCATGTGGAAAAGTGGACATGCACACAGAGCTACAAGATGAGGAACAGAAGTAGGTGAGATGTCTGCTTGAGATTCGTTCAAGCAGAGCTTGGTGCTACTAACACCTTCTTGCAACTTTTATTCTTTAAAGTTGAGACAATAAATTTCTGTTTTTCCAAGCTACTCAGTTTATGTATTTTGTCATAAAAGCCTTAGGAAACTGATACTGTAGTCACTACTCAAGAAAACAGGATTAGGAAGTTGTGAAGAATAATAGACTGTTGGTCGATCGCATTCATTTTCCACTGCTCTGGGTAACAAACTGCTCAGAGTATGGGGCTCTTATGGGGGAGATCAATTTAAGTGAGGACATAAACTAGAGACTATAGCCACTAAGGAATATTATAAAGGTTTTAGGATCATGGAGAACTTAGAATGTCTTTTAAAAAGCCACACCTACTGACTATTTTCCTTTCCAAATACAGTAAGTCCCCAATTTAGACATTGGACTTATGAACTTTCACAGGTGTACTATGAAAATGTGGAGTTTTACTGCCTAAGACTTGCTTTGTTGGATATTTTTGCTTTGTATTTTAGGAAAGGGTCTACAGAGTGTTCAGAGTCTCATTACTAGATCAGACTCCTAGTGATCTGCCTGTTTACAGACTCCCAAGAGCTAGAACCACAGGCATGCAACACCATACCCAGTCTCACTTGCCCTCTTGTCGTTGAGGCCTAGGGAATGAACTCCCAGCCCCTCTTTCTGCTTATAGGCACTTTAATTCTCTGAGCTATGTATATACATACACGTTGGGACAGAGGTCAAAGGGCCCTAATCAAAAAGCTGCCATGAATTCCTCCCATCATGCTTGGCACTTGAAATTGCAAGATCTAGGATTTCAAACTAACTCCGTATTTTTATTTAAAATAGCAACCATAGAATTTAGGAGTTCAGAGGTTTGTAATGTTCACTTGCTAAATTGGCCTTTAATACTTTCTTCTCATCTGTGATTTCCTGTGTTCAAGCCTCCTGCCATTATGCCCATAGCATTAAGATAATAGCCCTTCTCAGCAAAATACTTTTCGGGTCATAAATGACAAACTGCTGAGAAAAGAGAGAGCCTTTGCCTTAGTTGGTTATATAAGTTTAAAATGTGTCACCCTGAAGTTTTAATTATCTTTTGTTTTTTTCTAATTTCCCCAGTGAATCTTTGCAGAAGTTAGGCAACCATAATTACAAAGTCAAAAGGAAAACCCTCCCTGCAGAATAATTGGCAAGATTTTCAGTCATAATCATCTTGACCAAATATCTAATCATCACATGCAAGCATGCCCTCGGCATTTACAGGAATTTTCCAAAATATAAAAATGAAGCCTTGGGGCTCGACAGGATGGCTCAGTGGTCTAAAGCACCTGCTTAGGAAAGTTTAGGCGGCTTCAGGGACCACAGTTCGATCCCCGGCACCACATGCTGCGCCAGCCCTGCCCTCAGCGCAGACTGAGCCAGTCATAAAAATAAATAAATAAACAAACAAAGAAAAATAAATAAATAAATAAATAAAAGTGAAGCCTTTTAAGATGCTTATCAAATAAAAAAAGTAAAATAAAAATTAGGATAAATTTAGCATCATCACTATATTTTGTTAAACTGTTTGCAAGATTGTATAAGTGTTGACATATGAAGTCGCTCATTCAATTTTTAGCCATTGAACAGTTATATTTTTATGTACCTACTAGGGTGACATCAACAAGACAGAAGAAAAGAAGACGTAAGGCTTCATGGCTGCCATCAAAGTCCAGCTAGCACATACAAAACAATACCTTTGTTAGAGGCCCCAAACTTGTTGTTATGGTTTGTGTACAGGTGTCTCTCCAAAGCCTCATGCAGTTATGGCACGGTTTCTGTAGTTTGTGACAGATTATTGTGTGTGTGTGGGTGCTGCACCCGCCCTGGGGCAGGTGATTTACATTTCAATGTAACAAAGGAAGAGAAGTTAGCTGCTTGTGCTGCTGCTACTCCTCCCTTTCCTCTTGCTCTTGGTCACTGCCATGAAAGGTTATTTTCTGCCAACGTGGCTCTCTGACTTGGAGCCAGCTAAATATGGACTAAAATCTCCAATAACCATGAGTTAAATAAACTTTTCCTCCCCTGTTTTGAGTGTCAGGTATTTGTTGCAGCAAAGAGAGAAGAGAAACTAAGACACTTGGTAATGAAAGTGATACACCCACTTTGACCATAAAATCAAATAAAAACCACATTTGTGGAGGAAAGAGCGACCATCTAGCTTCGGCTGTGTTGTACTTCTTCCTATGGCATATAAGTAAATTGCCAAATAAAATTCTACTGGTTCCATGGTTTCAACAGAGGGAAAAGAAAACCAGAGCTGTGGAAACCTTGCAAGCAGTGGAATTTAGCAACGATAAGACACTTCCCCGGAGCCTCATTCCTATCTTCGCTCATCAGGAACAGTGAGGGAACACTAGACTTCTTGGTGTCAAGTAGAAATAAAGAAAGTAAGTGCCTCATAGAAACTAGTGGGGCCAGCAAGATGGCTCAGGGGTCTTATGTACCCGCTTATGAAAGATTAGGCAGCCACAGGGACTGCAGTTCGATCCCAGGCACCACGTGCTGTGTCAGCCCCAACCACAGGGCAGGCTGAGCCAGCCATAACTAACAAAGAAAGAAAGAAAGAAAGAAAGAAAGAAAGAAAGAAAGAAAGAAAGAAAGTTGTTGTTGTTTAATTTTATTTTTATTATTTTTTCTTGTTTCACAACCTTTAATTGGTTATTCACTCATTTTTATGGCCGGCTCAGCTCGCCCCGAGGGCAGGGCTGGCACAGCATGCGGTGCCCAGGATCAAACTGCGGTCCCTGAAGCTGCCCAAGCTTTCCCAAGCAGGCGCTTTAGACCACTGAGCCATCCCTCCGGGCCCCTGTTGTTGTTGTTTTTAAAGAAACTAGTACACAAATCTTGGCAGTAGCTTGACTCTTCAATCTTGGTACTCCAGGCAGCAGCAGCACCTGGTCTGAAATACTGGCCATTGATACAATGCAAATGAAAACCCAAGATGGCTGCTCTTAGTTGCATAATAGGAAGTTCAAAAATTTGTGAGTCTGTAGGCAGAAAGCTTCCACCTCCAATTAACACATAACCTACAGCTTTACTCAAGGAGGGAGATTTTTCGCAAAGTACAGGGGCTGAGATTACAAAACTCCAAAGTCTAAAAAGCAGTTCTGAACATTGTAGGAGAATACTTGAGATAGACTGCTTGACCTAGGAGTCCAATCTGCACCTCTGCTCAGGCTTATAGCATACCCCAATGCCCCACTCAGTCAGGAAGACACGTGCCACTGCACATTTCTAGAGAGCCACCCTATGTGTTGTAGCAATAACATTCCCTAATCTAAAAGTCTAGCCTATAACCTTTAATTGCAGAATCCAAACAGAAGTATTACATGGCCTGGGAATATAACCTACAATCCTACCCAATCAGAGATAAACTCAAAACCAATGCAGCAACTTCACCTGATAGAAGAGGCCACTTAGACTCTCAGCAGACAGCGAAGTGTAGCTAGCACCATCATCCAAACTCAAAGTAAAGACAGTAGCATAGTCAACTAGAGAAACCTAACGGTAAGCTCTGGATGCAATTCTTCCATCCAGAATCCCAAGCTCTACTAAAATGTTACAGTCTATCTTTTCCAAAGAATATCTGTTAAGACTAAATAAGTATTTTTTTCAACTGTGCAAAAAGTGAACAAATAAAGTATGATCATTAATCCTGATATGTCAACAATTTTTTTAGATTAAGAAATGCCTAGTAGACTAGTAAGCCACTGAGTGCATCAGGGAGGTGCGGCCCTGAATGCTATAAATGATCACTTTTGTATCCTCTCTGGTATTTTTCCCCTGCTCTGCTTGCTGACCATCGTGAACTGAGTAGCTTTGCTCCCTCATATTCTTCCAGCATGATGTTTCTGCCTTGTAGTCCACTGATCACAGACTAACTATAAGCTAAAACACAGCTCTCCCTCTTTAAATTGTTGATGTTCACATATTTTGTCCCAGCAATGAAAAAATGACTAATTCAATAGGGGGATTATAATACCAAAGGAAAACTAATAAACCTTCAACAATAGACACCTAAGAAATGGAGAATTATTATGACTAAAGAAATTTCAATAATCCTCTTAAGGATGCTTAGTGAACTACAAAAGTGTAGAATAGAACATTAATTCAAACTTGGAAATCAACTACAAACAAAATAAGAAGTTTCATAAAGAGATAAAAACAATATAAAGATAGAAATCTTAGAGATTAATAATATAGTAAAAGAATTATGAATTCAATAAGAAAATTTCAGAGCATATTTAATCAAGTAGAAGACAGAAAAGTAGTTAAAGCAAAATAATTTGTACAGGAGTTATGGAAAATCACAAAGAGAACTAACTTTAGAACAAAAAGAATTTCAGGAGAGTGAAAAGACCACAAATTATATTTATAGAAAGAATACTGAAAACTGCCAAATATGCAGAAGATGAAAATATTCAGCTATACAGGGTCAAAGAAGCTGAAAATGTCAGCACAGGAAACAAAACAAAACAAAAAATTTAAACATGAGAAAACAAAAAGGTATATGAGATGCTTCCAAAAATGTCCAGTTCCCCTTATGCTAATCCAGAGAGCATGGATGGGAAGGAAATAATAAAGCTTAAAGTGGAAACATCTAACAATGTATCAATGTATGTAGCAAGATAGTTCAATAATGTGCTTAGAAAATTCAAAGAAGGTAGAACTGAGCACACGAAACAAATGATCAGTAAATGTAGAGAAGACATTAATAAAACTCCAGTGGAACTAAAGAAAGAGATGCAAAACATTAATGCCCTTCATTACAAAGCATTATACCCCATAAAATCTTTCAAACAGAAATTCAGAAAATTAAAAATATAATTAAAGATATGTGTGGCAGAAGTAACTACTGAGAGGACACATTGTCAAATCTAGAAGACAACAGTATGTTCAGTGATCAGGTAATAGATTATATCTTGAAGACAACAAGAGGACTAGAAAAGTGGGTACAATAGCTGCTAGATAAATCAAAACACTAATATGAAGGTAATTGGAGTTCAGGAAAAATCAGAAAGCAACACACAGGACATGAAATCTATGTCTATAGAAGAATGATGGAAAATTTTCCAGACTTAAAAAAAAATTAACACACATAAGTGGAGTATACTGAATCCAGAATAACTACGATAAAAAAACCCACACCACATAATAATTAGAATACCAGAAAACCAAAACAAGTACAAAATCTTGAAAGCTGTTAGAGAAAATAATGAATAACCTGCATAAAGGAATTCCATTAGAATTAGAGCTAGCTTCTCAACACAAACCATAACAGGAAAGAGAGTGTGAAATGAAATTTACAAGCCCTAGAAGAAACAATCTCCAACCGAGATTGACATATACCACAAAAGGAACTTTTAATATTGAAGGATAAAGAACATTGGAAGACTCTGGACAGCCTGTGGGACTCTGATAAGCTCTGACCTTCCTTAGCTAACAGTGCACAGGTGTGGAAAAACTGAGGGTGTTAGTCCAAACTTTTAAGAACTTAGGAGAACTCTGAAAGGCCTGCAGAACACAGGAGAGCTACAAGCTCTGGGCCCAACATGAGCAGTCACAGAGCTTTCTTGGCACATTTTATGAACTTTAGAAGACTTAGGGTAGCATGCGACACTGCCTGGGTCATTACTGGGAGAGTCAAAAATGCTAAAACATAGGAGCAAAAGGCAGTCTCATTCTTCTAGCCCACCAAGAACAACTCTAGCAGACAAAGATTGGAGACAAGAACTTGGAAATCACACACCTGATATCTATAAAATGATAACTGAAGTAAAGAAATAAGTCTATCAGGCAACAGAAGAAATAAAATCAGAAATAATCTCTCAGGCTCATAAAGGAAGGAGAACAATCCTAAAAGAATTGCTTAGCATGGCTAAAGAAGACAAGCATGGACATACAGAATGGGGAAAATCATGGAAACACCAAATGAACAATGCAGGAAAGAATTAGAATGCCTGAAACAGATCCAAACAGATATGCTGAACTCAATTAAAAGCTGGCAAAACTGATTCATGCAAACTGAAGATAGGCTTTCAGACTTCAAAGACAATGTTGCATACTTGGCCACCCAGAGCCCAACTGGTGTATGCATCTAGTAGGTAGAGACATTTTGCCTGCCCATAGCTACCAAATACTTCCCAGCTCAGAGCATAGAGACCGGTATGAGCATACATAGGGACTTTTGCAGACTCTAGACTCAGCAACTCCTGTGGAACCCTGCAACAAAATTTCCTACAGAGAGGCTAGGTTCAGACCCTCCCAGCTAATCCAGGAGCTGAACATCTTCCCAGAGGAACACAGCTGATTCACTTCCATGAGCAGCAGCAGGAAGAAGCAGAACACAGCAGCCAGACCCAGCCAGCATAACAGGAGAAGTCCCAACTTGCTTGATCCGGACCCAAATTTGAATAAGTGCTAATGGCATAACTGCACCAAAGCTCTACACCAAAGGTCAAAGGACAGGGCTATGCAAAATAACAAAGAGAAGGAGCAAGGCCCAATCTCAGGCCCCAAGCTGACCCAGAAAATGGAGGAGACACTAACATAGAAGAAACTGGGAATCACATAGATAAGACCTCAGAATTTATAGTGCTGAAGAAAAACTCAAATGCAGACATGTATAGGAGAAATCAGATCAGAAATTACCTATGAGGGGGCTGGGGAGATAGCTCCAAGGCACAAGTGCCTGCTGGGCAAGTGCAAGGTTGTGAGTTTGAACCTCGGTCCTGCAAAAAAAAAAAAAAAAAAAGAAATTACCTATGAAATAAAAAATGTATGAATTAATAGTGTCTCATGTAGAGAAGCAACTGCAGAAAATAATAGAGAAAATCAGATCAGAAATAACTTCTGAAGTAAAAGAAGAAACCTGTGAACAGTATCTGAAGTAAAGGACCAATTAAAGAAAGGTAGAGAGGAAGTCAAAGTAGAAGTAATTTCTGAGGTAAAAAAAAAATAAAAAGAAAGGATAACTATAACGAAAAAACTATAATGCTTCTAAAGCAGACATTGATAACAAAATAGAAAATAGAAAAATGATGCAATCCTTGAATGAGCAATATATGAAAGAAATAGATTGCATGAAGCAGTTTCAAAGAGATATACTGGACAATAAAATCTCAACCTTAGGCGGGAAAAATCGTATGAATGAAAGTGAAGATAAAGTTTCAGATCTTGAAGACACAGTCACAGCTAGTAAAAAGGTAAGAAGGAATCTCTTAAAAATAACCAGGATGCAGCATGGAATAATTCAACATCTGTAAGACAATGCAAAGATGAACAATGTGAAATTAATAGGCATAAATGAGAAAGGAGTCAATACAAAGGATATAAAAATAATATGGGCAGAAGTGATAGCAGAAAATTTCCCAAATATGAGAAAACAACCTGACACTCAGTAACTGAGGTATACAGAACTCCAAATAACATTAGCCCAACTAAAAGCACACACAGACGTATAATAGTCAAGATCCCAGAAATTCAGCGAAAGAATAATATACTAAAAGTCACTAGAGAAAAGAAGCAGATTACGTTTAAAGGAAAACCCATCAGAATAATGGCAGATTTCTCTTCACAAACCATGAAATCAAGAAGAGCACGTAGCACAGTATTTCAAGTCCTCCATGAAAACAAATTCTAACTCAGATTGCTATACCTTGTAAAACTGTCTTGCCAGTTTGATAGAGAAGTGAAATATGTCCGCAACGATGAACTAAGCAAATTTGCCATGACAAAGCCAAGCCTATGCATACTACCAGAAGATATTTTCAAGAGGGACCTAAATGATTCAAGCACCACGAAGGAGAACAGAAAGAACACTCCAAAGAGGGCAAGCAATTAAATACAGGAGAAAAAGGGGGAAACAACTGTAGGTAAAAAAAAAAAAATTCAAACATAAGTCCACACATTTTAATTATAACCGTCAAAGTAAATGGACTTAATTCACCAATAGAAAAAAATAGACTGACAGAGTGGATTAGGAAGCAAAATCCAACAATATTCTGTATACAAGAAACACACCTAACCTATAAAGAAACGCACAGGCTGAAAATCAAAGGATGGAAAGCAATGCTATATGCCCCAGCACCTCAGAAAAGAGCAGTGTTAACAATCCTGTATGCAGACAGTCTGAAAAATCAAACCAAGATTGATGAAATGAAATAAAGATGGTCACTACATAGTGGTCAGGGGAAAAATTCAAGACGAAGAGGTAACACTCTTAAAAATATATTCACCCAACATGAGAGCACCAAACTATATAAGATAAATTTTAATTAACATGAAAAATGTCATATCCAATACCACAGTCTTAACAGGAGACATTAACGCTGCTTTATCCCAAAAAGATAGGTCAAGCAGACAAAAAATTAGGAAAGAATTAGCAAAACTGAACCACAATTTAGAACAACTGGACTTAGTGGACATATGCAGTGTTCCACCCAACCACTTTTTTTTTTTTTTTTGTCTTTTTGAGACAGGGTCTCATTATGCAGTTCAGGCTAGCCTTGAGCTCACTTTTGAAGCCCAGGTTGGTCTCGAACTCGCACCGATCCTCCTGCCTCAGCCTCCCGAGTGCTGGGATTACAGGCATGCGCCACCACGCCCGTCACCCAACCACTTGTTAACACACATCTTTTTCATCTGCACATGGGACATTTCTAAAATAGACCCCATACTAGACCACATATTACGCTTAAATATATGTAGAAAAACAGAAATTATCCCATGCATATTATCTGACCACAGTGCAAAGAAACCTGAAAAAATGACAAAAGAAAACGCAAACAAACAAACAAAAAATTCCAATATGTGGTAATTAAACGACACCCTCCTTAACAACAAATGCGTTACAAAGGAAATTAAACAATATCTACAGTTTATTGAAAATCCAAACACAATCTAACAGAAGTTATGGGATGCAATGAGAGCAGCTCTTAGAGGGAAATTTATACCTCTGAACTCACACAATTAAGAAAACAGCGGGAACAAATAAATACCCTAAAGCTACACCTAGATCATCTAGAAAAGGAAGAGCAAACCAAACAAAAGCCAAAAGACGTGAGGAAATTATAAAGATTAGAGCAGAAATTAATTCAATTGAGACAAAGAAAACAATACACAGAATTAATCAATCAAAAAGCTGGTTCTTTGAAAGTTAATAAAATTCATAACCCCCTAGCTAACATGAAGAAAAAGTTCAAATTCAATAAGCAATGTAAACGGCAAGATTACCAGAGACCCAGTGGAGATTCAGAAGACCATTAATAGCTACTTTGAGAATCTTTACTCTGTTCCTTCCTTCATTTTGGGTGTTGGGTATTTGTCCCAGCAATCAGAGAAAAGTAACGAAGTCAGTAACCATTGTAAATTTCCTATTATCTTTTTTGATATTCTGTATCATTTTTATTCCTTCTTTCTCATTAATATAAAAAACATAATTTTACTTTTGTCCTGTTTTCATATTAAACTTCTTTTCATATAACTCAATTGAAAGGGAAATTTACATGGGTTAAAAGTTTTCTAACAAAGACTGTAATAACCACACACTGGACTAGATATTGTGTCCAGATGGAATATTAGCAATGCCTTTCCACTTCTTAGGTTCTGTGATTCTATCAAGACACAGCTTCACCTAGACTTGCCCCAGTTGAACACTATTACCTCTGCATGGTTTGTGATGTGAATGTTCAGCCCTGTCTTCAGACCTCTTTGTACTGTCAAACTCAATAGTTTCAGTATATCCCTTTCATTCCTCTTAATTTCAAAGTCTTTCCAGGTCAGTCTTAAGATATTATCTTCTTTCAGAGGCCTTCTACGCCTTCAGTTGTACACTGCTCATAATTCCTCCCCCTTTGTTTAGCAGTTATTAATACTGCTAGCTTAGTAGTTCACAGTTTGAGGTTTGTTAGTCTTATCATCCCAGAAAAACTACAAATTACTCTAGAGTAGCAACATGTGTCTCTTTAGCAATCCTCCTGTGCCTGACATAGGCTATGTACTCAGCAAATGCCTAAAAAGACCATTTGACATGCAGACTGCCTCAATAGCTGTTAAGATAGGAAGAGCAAGTCTTATACTCTATTATTTATAGCATGCTTTTTTGCAAAGGTTTTTCATTTACCATGGCTAGTGGGGGTAGAAAAGGAAGATGTCAATATTTTAGCTGCAGTAAAGTGAAATTTTAAAATGTCCAACCAAATGGTACAAGAAAGAAAGCAACATGAGACACTATACTCAGTTATCTGGGATATTTTTTACAAATTCTCAAACCCCAGCATGGGCCTGGCTTTGAGTGTGAACATTTCACAGAGAAGCACTCATTTTAAAAGAAAGACTGTTTGAGGTTATATCTAGTAGACTGTATTGCTTTAATGGTGACAACATAAAAATCATATGTTTTCTAAACAAGGGCTCTGGGATGACTTTGCTGTCACTTATGGTGCATTTACTCTGTTAGAAAAACAGGTAAACATGGTTGAATCTTTCATTAAGCTATAAAAATCGATGGAGCCAATTATCTCTCAAAACTCAAATAACATAAGAAGAAAAGAAATGGTTTAGAAATGGAGATGGGACACTAATGGAGGTCTAAGTGGTATCCAGATAGTCTCAGAATTTCACAGTAGTTCACAAAGAGATCTTTCTGGGAGAATAGAATCTGAGTGAAGTCAGTCAGGTTTTATTGAGCATTTTCTGTTTCTGTAACCTTTGTGTTCAGCCCTATAGGGAGTGAAATTAAAATACAGGGTTCATGATCCTTGCTCTGGAGAAACTTCCAGTACAGTTGGTGAAGCCATGAGAAAGATAAATAAGGAATGAACCTTTATAAGCTGAAATGATGTGTTATGAGATGAAAGGAAATATAAATTAGCTTCAAGTAGCCACCAAATAGGTAGCCAAGGAATCACATGATGATGAGGAAATGTGTGGGTGTTGGGATGTAGCAACACAATAATCTGGGAAATACAATTTAACCCTTAGGAAGTACGTAAACTAGTTTGCTGGTAGCACTCTCTACCTTTATGAACAATGAGTGCAGAAGCAAAAATAAACAAATAGTGATGAAATGGGAAAAGTGGCTTTGATGAATGGGTTGTCTTACATACATTCTAATCACCGAGTGAAAATATCCAACACCCACAATTTATTTATTTATTTATTTTAGGGTTTTTTTGTTGTTTTGTTTTTTTTTGTGGAAATGGGGATTGAATTCAGGCCCTTGTGCTTGCCAGGCAAGGGCTTATTGTACTGAGCTATCTCTCCAGCGTCTTAATACCCACTCTCATCAATCAGCATTGACTCCTGGTGATCCTCCTGTCTCAGCCTCCCAAGTACTGGTATGACAGGCATATGCCACCATGCCTGATTTCAGTGGCCCACATGACAGGCCTGGGGTTCCAGGATGGCATAACATGCAAAATCAGGGATTGAACTTCGATCCTTGCACTTACCAGGTAGGCACTTATACCACTGAGCCATTTCCTCAGCCCTAAAGGGTCATTTTTTTTAGGTGAGGTTGTTTTGTTTTGTTTTGTTTTTCTTTTTTTTTCTGTAGCTTTTGGGTTGAATTGTTTTTTAGGTGAGATTTTTAGCTCAGATGTCGAACATCTGCCTAGCAAGCTGGAAGTCCCAGGTTCGGTCCTTAGCACCAAAAATGAAAAAATATAAAAATAAAGGGTCATTTTTTAGAAGTTTCAATACTTGCATCATTCACAGCATCGTTGAAGGGTTTGGGCAAAGGAAAGCTATGTACTTCACAGCAGACAGGAAGCCCAGAGTTAAGGAAAATGAAGGGAGCTACAGCCTTCCAGGTTACACTCCCTGAGACCCTCCTTTTGTTACCAGTATGTGACTGCTAACTGTAAGTCAGCTCTATCACCTCTGTAATCCAATCTTCTTCTAAAGCCCCCTGAGAATACAACAGGCTATGGTGACATCTAGATTGAAACAACAGCACGGGCTTTTGTGAGCAACCTATTTAGGAATTGGACAACAGTTGTGAAAAGGTTACCAGTGGGGGAAAAAAAGGTAAAAAGAGCTTCAAATCCCATATCCAACATCATACTTACTATCAAAAAATATAAATTTTCCCTTTCTGGCCAAGAACAATGATGTATAATCTTACCACTGTATTTACCATTACACCAGCAGTTCTGGTCCAGGAAATAAGTATGAAGCAGAAACAAAAGATAACCAGATGGGAAAGGAAAACTAAAATGATCTTCATTGCCAGACAACATAGTCTTGTATGTAGAAAATATGTAGGAAGTTATTTTTAAAACTATTATAATGAAGAAGCTCATTGAGTTTGAAGGAGACAATGTCAATATATAAAAATGACCTTTATAGCTATACAATTACAACAAAAATAAAATTAAGAACACTGCATTTACAATATCATCAATATGAATTACATGGGAACAAATTTTAGACTGGCAAAATTTACTCAGAAAACTCAAGTATTATTGAAAGAAACTGAAAATATAATACATGGAAAAATATCTTACATTCATGGATTGGAAGACCTAATGTTAAGAAGTTTCCCAAACTGATCTGTAAAGTCAACATAATTCCCATGAGAATTCCAGCTTGTTTTGTAGAAACTAATGTCTTAAAGTACATATGGAATTGTAAGTTTCCCCAAATAACAAAAGCAACCTTGAAAAAAAATGGAATTCATGCTTACTTATTTCAAAGCATACTAAAAAGTGGTGATAGTCACAACATTATAGTACTGTTACAGGACAGATTATATATTTCAATGGAAATAAATTGTGAGTCCATAAATAAAATCATGTTTTTAGGTTCAGTTCATTTTCAACAAACATGCTGAGACCATTCAATGGACAAATACTTTCTTTTAATAAATAGTTCAGTGATATTTAGAGAACAATACACAAAGGAGTGAACTCAGACCTTTACCTCATACCCTTACGCAAAAATTAACTCAAAATGGATCAAACACCTAAGTTTAACAGTGAAAGCTGTGAGACTCCCAAGAGCAAGCATAATAGTAAGTGTCCATTAACTTGGGTTTTTACAAGTTTCTGAAGTATAAAAACACTGAGCCCATAAAGCAAAACTAGATAATCAGACTTCATGAAAATTTACAATCTTGAGCTGGGGAGATAGCTCAGTAGAATAAACACTTACTTGGCAAGTACAGAGTCCTGAGTTCAATACCTCAAAAATAAAATAAAATAAAATAAAATAAAATAAAACAAAATAAAATAAAATAAAACTTTGTGCTTTAAAGGACACCATTAACATGTGGAAAGAGAAGGGGCTGGGGAGATAGCTCCGAGGCACAAGTGCCTGCTGGGCAAGTGCAAGGTCGTGAGTTCGAACCCTGGTCCCCCCCCCCAAAAAAAAAAAAAACATGTGGAAAGAGAATAAATAGACCAAAAGAAAATATTTGTAAAGTATAAATCTCATGAGACTTACATATATAAAGGACACAGCTCAACAATGAAAATATAGCCAAAGGATCTAAAAGGATACTTCTCTAAAGATGTTATACAAGTAGTCAACAGTACAAGAAAGGGTGATCAGAGCCGGGTGTGGTGTCGCACGCCTGTAATTCCAGCACTTGGGAGGCTGAGTCAGGAGGATCAGTGCGAGTTCGAGACCAGCCTGGGCTACAAAAATGAGCTCAAGGCCAGCCTGAGCTGCATAGCGAGACCCTGTCTCAAAAAGACAAAAATAAATAGATAAATAAAAATAAATAAAACAGAATTAAAAAAAAGAAAGGGTAATCAGCATCATTCGCTATTACTGAAATGCAAACTCAACCATGATTTGATACTACTTTGCACCCATTAGGATGGCTAACAATAATGAGTGTTAGGATGATATGACAAGATAACCTACTCATTATTATGTAAATGTAAAATATTAACCACTATAAAGTGTAATATAGCCATTTTTCAAACTGTTCAATCCAGTTTCTCAGCCATATTACCCAATAATTCCATTCCTAGTTGCATACTCAAGAGGAATGAAAAACTATGTCCATGCAAAACGTTGCACGAATTGTTTATAGTAGTGTTATCCGTAATAGCTTTAAAAGGAAATTACCTCAGTGAAGGAAAAGACAAACTATCTCTACATAATGAAATATTACTCAGTCGTGAAAATATTTTTCTAAATGAAATAATTGTCACAATGGACAATTGTCATACATATTACATGATTCTATTCACAATGGACAACTGTCATACATATGATATGATTCTATTTATATGTAGTGTCTAGAACAGCCATTTACAGAAATATACAGTAGCTTAGTAGTTTCTTAGAACTAGTGCACTGAGAAGGTAAAGAGGGATTAAATAATAATGCATATGGCATTTATTTTAGAGTGAATGAAAATTCTAAAATTATACTGTGTTAATGGTGGCATAACAATCACAGGTGGTACACATTAATGGGTGAATTGTATAACATGTTGATTACAATTCATTAAAACACCTTCATTTTACAATTTTCAAAATGCTAGCAAGGAACTTGATGATACGAATTCAGATGATAAGAATCAGAAGTGAACTATGTCCTACATTAAATAACTCCTTCCATTATGATATCCTGTTGTTCATCTTAAAAAAAACACTGTAACCAAAAATCATCCCATTTCTTCTTAGCTCTTATAGGAACATGAAGTCATTCCCCAAGCCTTATGGGAACTAACTATGAGTGGAGACATAACCAAGTTAATTGGACAGTATAATACAGTTGTGATTTAAACAGCACTGTCCTTCTGATACCTTTTAAATGTGGAATCCTTTTTCTACCACTATTTCTGTAAAAAAAAAAAATAGTAATACCAACAACTAAGCCTTGTTTAAATAAGAAGAGGAGCCTTGTCCTAGTTCTTGCCTTTTCATGTATTCAAAGATGCTTTATGTAGATTGTAAACCACTGGTTTTGATATAAATTACAAAGATCTCATGCTGTTCGCTCCTTTTTTTATTAAAAATGTATAGCATCCTATTGCACGACACAGCTAGTGCTCAAAATGACTTCCTTTCTTTCCGTATTTTTTAAGATTTGAAATATAATCCTATGCTCTTTTCTTTGTGCTTCATTTCTTTTATATCTTCCTTTTAGCGCTCCTGTGGTCTTTTCTCTTTGCAAGAAAACTCACTTGACTCTCTTGACTCTGAATCATAGCTCACGAAATGGCGTACACATCAGTTGTTGAACTGCATACATGACATAAAGACGTCTCTTCTTTAACACACAGCCCCATGTGAAGCTTCGATTAGCTTCCCAAATCATCACAAACCAGCAGAATGTTTTTCACAGCTGAATATTCGGGAAGCAGTTTTATATTTAGCTTCACAGTAATGAACTCCTCTATCCTAAGTGCCAATCACTGGCATTTTGGTAACACATTATGCAGAATAACAAAGATAAAACAAAACAAAAAGAAGCATTCCTACAAAGAAATGGCTATTAGTTTCAAAATTAAGGCTCAAACAAAATAGAATGATAGCTTCAAAGTGATGAGGGAAAATGTCTGCTATCCTGAAGCCTAAAGTAAACGAAAGACATTTTCATGCAAACAAGACAAAAAGCATTTTTATATCAAACTCTTGCTACAAGGCAATGAAAATATGTATTTCCATAAAAATAATTTTAGAAGACAAATGTAGGACACAAGAAACAAAGGTGAACACAGTAAATGAAAAACATGTCTGCAAATTTAAAAGGCACTGAATATAAAAATAAATAATAATAGTTGGATGGTTTAATGATAATTAAAATAAAGCATGGAAAGGAAACTGATGATAAGCATATTTGTTCTAGTGTCCTTGCATTACTCAGAAAAGTTGTTATACTAATTAATACCAAATACTGCTAAGTCATATTTAAGGAGTCAATAATTGATTTAAGGTTTTAAAAGAAACTACAAGAACAGCATATGTAAAATGCATAACTTCCAAATACATAGAAATAAGTAGAGAACAGAAACAAAACTAAGACTGATCACTAAGAAGAATCACTATTAGAAAATCATAAAGAGGTAAAAGACAGAGTAACTGTATAGCCTAGCAATTCCACTTTAAGGCATATAACTCAAAGACCTCAAAAAGTAGATCTACACAAAGATTTGTATATGAATATTCACAACCCAAATATTAATTTCAGCAGCATTTCAGCATATCAAGTCAAATTGCAAAATTTAACATACCAGCAGTAATCAGTTAGAAAATGGAATATATATATATATATATATATATATATATATATATATACATAATGTATTTATAGCTAACACTAACCATGTGTAGACTCATAAAGGAGAAGAGA